>JAWWTY010000123.1:1679470-1694128 GCA_035222235.1 Margarornis squamiger
AGTGAGAGTTCCTGATGTGAGGAGCAAAGCAGGTGCTGGCAGCTGAGTGCAGCCATCAGGGAGCCCGGGGTCCCTGTTAGTAGTAATTAAGTTGGTCTTGTTCTTTCCGAGGAGTCTGGCTGAGTATTTCTGTGAGCTGTATCTGCTGTACTTGGCAGATTGGAGTTGCTGCTGTGCCGGGTAGGCTGTGTGTGACTCTTGTTCAAACCCTATTGACACATAACATCATGTCTAAAAATGTTTGGCACCCATCTAATCACTGGCCCAGAGAGAGGCCAGTTACTCAAGCAGCTTGTGTTTTTTCACTGCAGCGTATTCTGTCAGGTCGAGACCCTGAAAATAGAAACCCAGTATTTTTTACATTTTTTTTAGGTTTGTTTGCAAAATGTTGCGGTAGCAGTCACGAGGATGTGACTCTAGACAAGAAGTGCCTGAATGTCCTTTTACTTATGACAAGGAACTGGTAAACCAGGCCTAACCAAAGGCACATCTCTTTTCAGAGGCCCTAAAGTTATTTCCACTGTTTTTTCTCTCTAGTTTCTGTATCTCTTCCATGGAATGTGACAATACCTGGTCTTGCTGAGGTGCTTCACTGACAGGACTCTGCCAGTTTTGCCCTGAAGACCCAACTTAAGATTTTTTTGTTTTTTCACATGATTTTTTTTTGGGCAACTCCCATGTCATGGTATTTGGAAAATTCCAGGGAGCCTGAAATAGTTTCCCCTTGCAAATTGGTAAAGGATGTTTTCTTGCTGTATTTTGGCCTGTGGAAACCCTGAGGTAATCTGAGAAAGGCAGAAAAGACCAAGTAAAGGAAGGTGGCACTTGGAGTCTAATCGCTGAAGTGCGGATTAGAGCCAGGGCGCTGTGCCAAGGCAACCCAAGCTCTATTCCTGGCCCTTTAAACCCCCCCAGCTCCTTCAGATCCACGTTTTGGGATAAGCAGCAGCCTTGCAATGTGTTCTGAGCAGTTTCCCAACCTTCTGGTGGTACAAAGCGTGGCTGTTAAATGTGATAAACCCATTCCAGGCGCCATTCTTGGGGATTGTTCCCGCTGCTGTGGGTGCTCCGTGCCCAGCAGGGTGGTGCTGGGAGGATGCTCTGCTATTATGGGCAGGCTGGGCAGGCATTTCACCAAGGGGATGGCACCGATGAACTCCCAGCACCGTATCCCTCACAGGCAGTGGAAATTGCTCCCTTCCTTTCCCTTTTCCCCCTCTCCCAGACTGTGGCTTCTCAGCTGCCCCATGCCTGTGCTGATGCTGCCAATGACAGAGGAACTGGCGTTGGGGCCTGGTGTTTGGGAGGGCTGTGGGGCACACAGGTGTGTTACACACCTGCACACGTGTCCATGCTCAGGGAACAGAGGTGAATCCCGGGGTAAGAACAGGTTTTACATGGAAATAAAGTGCCTGTGGTTTGTGTTTGGTCTGGATATCCAGTCCCATCTGTTCCAGATGTTTCCAGTTGTGTTTATAGCAAAGAGCTACTGTGCTGCTTTGTGGGAAAAAATAATAAAAATATTGGGTTGTGCCTTCACAACCATTCTGAGCAGGCAAGGACCTTCCTGGAATATGTTCCCTTTTGTTGCCTTAGAAAAGATGCATAAATAGTCTTGACTAATTGAGTGGAGTGCTGGAGCTTTCAGGGGAGGCTGGTGCATGCCTGAGTGCTGGCTTGGCGTGCTGTGCTGGCAGGGAGCACATCCCACCCCTGCCTGGGGAACGGCACCTTTCTGGGCTCAGGGAAACTGCTGCTTCAAATCCTCTGGCTCCTGGGACGGGGGCAGAAGCAGCCTGTGAAGGGGAGCTGGGTCTGGACTGCACCTAAACTTGGGAGCTGGTGCTCACATGTTTCTAGGTACTTTGGTGCTTTGTTATTCATGGCCATCCAGTAATCCAAATGAAAAATGTGTATTTCCATAGGCTTTGGTAGTGGGGTTGAATCTGACCTATTTTTCTTCATTGTTTTTTATCTGTGATGTATTTGAGACTCGGTTTTGGGAGCTGAGCTGTGAACTAGGAGCCAAGGATGAGGCCAGTGGTGGGTTAGTAAAGACACTTGGAGTGGAGCAAACCTCAAAGAGGTGGTAGAGTGGCTGCCGAACTCCTGCTCAGGAAATGGGACTCTGGTGCTTCCTTTTGTGGCTGAGTTTTATATTTTATTTTTACTTTCTGTTCAGGCAGGCGTTGGCAAGCAAGTTAGACACCCTTAAGACATTCTGATTTCTTGGTATTCATCTGTTCAGATTTTACACTCCTGAATTGGAATAGTCCCTTAAAATAGTTGTAAAATTAAGTGCTTACAGCCACTGCTCTTGGAGAATCTTGCATGGAAGCAATATGGATGGGAAGAAGTTTTGAAGGCCTTGTGTCTTTCTGGACCAAGTTTGTCTCTGTTCCAGCAAGGGAGTATAAGGAGAGGGTGTTTTATGCCTGGTTTTTGGTAGGAAAACAGGTTACTAGCTTGGTCCCAGTTGTATTCCGATAGAGAGCTCCCCCAGCAACTGCCCAGCAGTGAGCAGCAAATGTGTGCTTAGCCTCTAAGGAGATTATTTAACACAGCTCCAATTTTTTTTTTATTATTATTTTATCATTTTTGTACTTGCTTGTCAAGAGTGGATTTGCAGATGTACCCTCGGGAAGCGGGCAGGGTCTGATTTTGTTGGGGAAGCAGCAGCAGGAGTTCTGGGCAGCGCTGCAGGAGCACAGCAATGGCCGAGGCGTGGAATTAGGAGTCTCTGTTGTCCACAGAAACAGATCAGAGGTGGGGAGGGAAGGGCAACTACTAAAACCCTTCCCCAAATGGATGAATGAATGGGTGACACACATAAATGACTGCTGTGATGGCCTGACTTACTGTAGCTGGGGCTCGGGCTAATCCTCATATGTCAGATTTCTGTAAGGCCAGCATGTGACACAAAGCTGGGCTCCCGGCGCACAAGTGTGCCGTGCTGCTATTAAGGGGCTGTGCAGTGGAGCCTGTGTCTGTGTGGGGTGTGCCTGCTCACCTCCCTACGCAGAGCTGCACGGGGAACCTGCACTGCCTCAAACTCCTGCCTGGCGCACACACAGCCCCCCACCCACCTGCGTGGCTGTGCTTTTGAGCAAAAAGGGGGAAAACCCCAAACACAAGAAACGGGAAAAGCCCTAAGGACTTGTAGCTGGGATTACCTTGCTCACACCTGTCACCCCCGATGTCCTCCCAAGGTCAGAATTCGAGCTACGTGAGGCCAGCTTAAAGCAAACGCCATGTGAAAGGAGCTCTATGAAGGAACAGCAGGCACTGGAAGGAGGACAGGAGTGCCCAGAGGAACATGAACAACAGCTTGCAAGTTAACCTGCCCAGGACCTGGGCTGGTTCCAACAGCTCCCTCCAGGAGAAGTCTGAGCATTCCTTTTTTCTTTTCTATTACTATAGGATGGAGGACGAGGCAGTACTGGATAGAGGGGCTTCCTTCCTTAAACATGTATGTGATGAAGAAGAAGTGGAAGGTAAGAGACTCGGACTGCTGGGGAGGAAGGGTGCCTTTGCTTTGGTGTTTGTGTGTAGGACGGTCAGAGAATCCTAAAACTGAGCGAAACACCAGTGAGCTTGGTCGGGGTGGAACTGGCTTTTTAAAGAAATCCTCTGTTTCAGTTCAGGAGCAAACGCTGTCACTCGTGCCAGCACACACTGCCACTGCCCCCAGAGTGTGTTTGCTGTGTCCTGCATAGTGGCTGTGAAACACCTGAGCTGTTGGCTTTGCCTTCCTCTGTGGACAGAGTTTGGCAACACCTGCCTATCGCTGCTGCCCTCGGGAATGCAGGAGTGCAGAGGCAGGTGGAGAAGTCATGTGGAAAAAGCAGCAGAATTTGTACCGAGTGTTGGGTGGATGCAAAGCAGCAAGTGGGTGTTTGCCTGGGGTATTCTCTGAGCTTGGGAGGCATAAAGAGAAGGATTTTCCCTAGAAAGAAGAACTTTTTAACAGAGCAAACAGTTTCCTCACTTTTTTAGGGAAAGAGTAGACTCCTTTGCAAGTGTTTTTGTTTTCTCTCTAACTAAAAATGTTGTGAAATCTCAAAGGTAAAAGGAATGTAAAGGAGTTTACTTGAAGGTTGTTCCTGGAAAATTGTGAAGCTGATAGGAGTGAATTATTTGCAGCAAATTCTCTTTTTCTTGTTTTCTGAGGATCAGTTGATGATGGGCTTGATAAAGTAGTGGGGGAGAAGGAAGGGAGCACGATAGGGTAGGACTGTACTAGAAAGGAAAGGCTTTCACCTCTCAGTGCTATCCTTCCCACACTGACCTGAAGATATAATTTTATTCTAATTTCCTTATTTGCAAAGAAATGCCTGTGGCTTTTCAGTTGAAAGTGTTTTGCGAGGTGTAGGGTTACAGCCATGTCATTGTCACCGGTAATGGACAGGAAAGGATCCAGGAGTAGGAGAGAAAATAACCTCCAGAAAGAGGAGTTAGAACACTTCCAGCAAACCAAGCCAGTCCTTTCCACGAAAGGCCTGTGTTTTCTTGCTCTCTGGGATGAAGTAATCTGTGCTCAGTCGCTATAAATCACCGCGTTGGGTTTAATGAGGCCATTTGCTGTCTGCGGGGTCGGGTTTGTATTAGCCTTTTGCTGCTGGAATAATTGACACTTTGGCACAGCAGAAACACTTGAGAGGGGAGAGAGAGAATATTTCTAATGCTTTATTGTCTTAAATGTTGCCACATGCTGTTGTGGTGTGTATTGCCCACGTGTGACGCTCCAGGAATATAATACAAGTGGTTGCTGGTGACAAGGAGTGTGGGAAGGTCCTTTTGACCATCTGCAGGGGCCGTGAAAAGCTTGTGGTTCATGCAGCGGTGGTGTGTTTCTATGCCATGTTCCAATATGCATATCATCTGGTTTAGTTGGGCTAACAGAGCAGTTGCAGCTCATGTCACTGGGGGAAGAGGAGAGGAGGAGAAACAAGTATTTCTAATTGCACATGACAGGCCTCTGGAGCTGGAGCTGCTCAGCTGAGCCTCCGGAGAGCCTCAGAGCTGTGTAGCCAGCTCATTCTCTGGAATGAATCGTGGGCCCACAGAGAGGTCTGACTTGGAAGGGACCTTCAAGATCATCTGGTTCCCACCTCCTGCCATGAGCAGGGACACCTTCCACTAGCCCAGGTTGCTCCAAGCCCCGTCCAACCTGGCCTTGGACACTGCCAGGGCTGGGACAGCCACAGCCTTTCTGGGCAACCTGTGCCAGGGCCTCCCCACCCTCACAGCCAAAGATTTCTTCCTCATATCTAATCTAACCCTGCCCTCTGGCAGTTTAAGATCCAGTGGAAGGGCTGAAACGTCAGAGTACAGACCTTTGGCTGACACTTGGTGCAGATGCTTTTAAGTCCCTGCTAGATTCCTGCTCTGCCAGGGGGGTGTTTGCAAGGAAGAGAGTGTCTGTCTGGAGACCTGGAGCCCTTAGCTCCAAAGTGCCCTCCATTACTTCCCCACTTTGGTGCTGTGCTTTCAACTTGCTGTTCTGAAAGGCTTTCAGGGGCTGCATCCTCTGTAGAAGGAGGTAACAGTGAGGGGAACTGTCACCTCCAGGTGTGTGTTATTTTTCTGATAATTTATACTTTTGGCCTACTTTCATGAGGAAGCAATGTACATATCCTGAAGTGGTCTGCCTCTCTTGCCTCTTCTTTCCTTTCCCAAGTATTTTTTTGCTGTCAATATTGATCAAATTTCTCAGGAAGGCTCTTTATTTATATAATTTCACTAAACTTGAGCAGAGAGACTATTTTCTTCACCTTCTGCAAGGGGAAGGGGAGTTGTAACCTTTATCAGAAGACAGCTGATGGTGTAGAGATAGATCAGTCGAACTTGGGGATTCCAGGAGTTTGCAGGAGAGAATGGGAAAACTCTACAGCAAAGCATTATAACTTGCCTCGAACCAGACTGCTTTTGCTGCTTGTGCAGATTGATTTCAGACAGGTACATGCAGAGTTTTGGAGTTGTCACTTTGAGCATCCCTCTTTGGCACCTTTGGAGAAGGGAGGAACACGCTTTGCTTGGTCAGTGTTATCCTTGGGTTATCCTTGGGTGTGGGAGGGAGATAGAAACTGAGCGACCACGTCACCCACTGATTTGATTATGTAACAGTGTGGGGGAGACCTGGCTTTGTAAGGGGGGGAAAAACGGGCATTTCTGGTCAGGAGGGTGTTGAGACATTTTCAGTGTGGGGCAATTGTTGGTCGTGCCCTTGCCAAGTAAAGGTAATGTTAACAGAAACCACGCATACCTGACACAAGTACATCTCTTGGGGCTGCTCCCAGGGGTGTTGTAATGCCTCAGCCTGGTCCCACACTGGAATGTGACACTGTGATATCAGCTGTTGACATTTGAAAATCGCTTCCTCCCGCTCCTCCCTGCTGCCTGGATGGGCAGGAGGGCCCGCTGGTGGCTGCAGTACATGCAGGGAAGGAGTTGCTGTGCTGGAAGTGCCCAGAAACGTGACCTGGCGAGACAAGGGGTCTGCCCTGCGTCTGGGGCAGAGTGTGGAAGGAAAGCAAGTGCAAGTCAGCTTTCCTGGGGGAAATCAGGAAGAGGCACTGCCCTGAGCCATGCGACAGAACCCTTCCCATTCATTTAGAGCACTGCACGTTCCTTTCCTTGAAGGTAACGCAGTGCTGCTGTAATGCCACTGCAAGGAGTGCTGGTATGTGTGACATAAACAGATTACTTAATAACCAATTTTGCAAGAGGGGAAAAGTAAAGCTCCACCTTATCCTCTGAGATAAGGTATTCTTGGCTCTCGAAGCGTAACTTCCCCGGGCTTGCTGCCACCCTGACTCCATGGTGGGGTGGAGGATGCTGGGGTTCAAATCTGACAACTCCACTGCTGCAAAGCCTGAGGAGCACTCTGGCCCCACGTGTAGGAAACAGGGACCAGCACACCTGTCCTTCCTTCCAAATGACAGGCAAAGTAAAAGTTTCAAGAGCATCTCTAAGACACCACTGCAGTAGGAGTGAACTCAGGAAAATATGCTGCTAGTGGAGACTTTTCCTGGATCCCATTATCATTGTGGGATTTACTATTGTGCTGCTAACTCTGCAGAGAGGCTAAACCATGGATTTGGTAACAACATTCCATAACTACTTGTTCCATTTTAGCACTTTCCTCCTCCTTGCTTTCTATTCTCGACCTGGTTGTGTCATTGCACTTTGCTGGTAGAAAGCTGTGTGATGCCATAAGCCCAAGATTAGTCCTTGATGGTTGGATCAATGAGGAGAGAGGCTAAAAGGGCAAAGATAACTGTGAACATATTTACCTTTATTAACAGCAGGCAGACAGTAGGAGAAATGAGCTGTATTTACCCAATTGCTTTGATTTCTTTTTCTCCTCTCATCCCCACCCTCTGTCTTTGAGCCATGACTGCAAGCAGACCTCCTCCATTTTCAGAAATAGCCACATGACCTGTTTCATATCAGAGTTTTTAATTGCTTCTAAAATAAATGTGATTAAAAAGTGAATCAGGTAAAATCTGATCACAGAATGTGCTTCATTAATATTCTTTGGTACCTTTAATTTATGTGCAGAGACAAACCAGGCTGCATTTTGCTTTGATAAGGCTGGGTCAGGCTTTGCTCCTGCAAAAGCCAAACGCAGAGGACTCAGGCACTGCCTTTTTGCACTCTTTCCATGCAGGAGCTGCCACAACTTTCCTGGGAGGGTGGGGAGGCCCTGGAACAGGTTCGCCATCCCTGGAAGTGTCCAAGGCCAGGTTGGATGGGGCTTGGAGCAACCTGGGCTAGGGGAAGGTGTCCCTGCCCATGGCATGGGGATTGAAATGAGGTGATCTTGAAGTTCCCTTCCAACACAAACCATTCTGGGATTCTGTGAACTTGGGAATGGCAGGCTGAGGTTGGGACCTAATGCTGCTCCACACAGCTAATGAAAACAGGGTGGGTAGTTTGGACCTTCCCAGCTTTGAAGCACTGGGATGAAAGATTTCACACTTTCAGGTTATTTTCTCTTCAGCTTTAATTCCCCATGACATTTGCAGGAGGCTGCTTACCCCTGGCAGTGTGCAGCAGGTCATTGCATGGGACACCGTTCTGGCCACGGCCAGTGTGTGTTCTCTGCTGTCAGGAATCAGCACTGGCTCTGAGGTTGCTGGCCGGGATGAGGAGGTGTGGATTTCCACCTACGGCGTGCTCAGTGAGACAAGCTCCAGTCCGGGTTCAGAGGGTGATAAACTCACTTCACACAAGGCAGCACTAAGTTGGCTGTGCAGGCAGGAGAGAAGGAGAGGAGAAGCTGAGTCAACAGCAGCTGTGGTTGGCCTGTGGTGAAGGAGAGGTGGTGCTTTCTTTTCAATGATGATAAGTGTTGCACCAACACACGCTCGATGCGAGGTGAGGGAAGGTGTTTCCATACCATTCTGACATGACTGGCTTTTTTCCAGCTCCCATGGGTTTAGAATCACAGAATCATTTAAGCTGGAAAAGACCTTTAGAGATGGTCAAGTCCAACCATTTAGACACAGTCATCAGCTCTCTGACCTGGTGGTGGAACTGATTTTGGTGAGGGTCTCACAAGGCACCTTCAGCCTTGGACGGGAGCAACTGCTTTTATTTCAGTCAGGATTCAAGTCCAGGTTTGTTTGGTTGCCTGCTCCCACCTTCCTCTGCTCAACAGTGCTTCTTTAAGGTACAGTAACACTGGCTACACAGTTCACATGGAGGCTGAAAAGCTGATACAGCCTTTGCTCAGTCATCAGCTGTGAGCCCCAGATGTGCTGATGACCCTTCCTGGATTCTTCTGGGACATGTAAAATGAAAAGATGTTGGAGAGGCCCAGCCTTGTTGCCTGAGCTGGGCCTGGGTAACACAGGAGTGTCCTTCCTTCTCTTAGCAGAGCTGCTGGAGCTGAGCTTAACCTGGAAACTGGTGCTAGGGCTGTAGCATCTAGGCTCGTTCAGGCATCATCCCAGCCTTGCTGGAGCTCTGTCCCTTCCTTTCCTTCAGGTGTTGTTCCTAGTCTGGTTGCACAAGGCTGGGCAAACCTAAACAGAAGCTGAGAGGGGACAAAGGGAACTCAGACACTTCCTGAAGGAAGCGTGTGCTGCTAGAGAGGCGTGGGGAGCCTTTGTGTTTGCATTCCTGCTGGCACCAGCGTGGCCTTTGGGGACCCTGGCTCCGACTGCCTGCCATGAAACGGGTTTAATCATAACTGCAGCCTTGGAGTCGAGGTTTGCTGGCAGGGGGCTGCTTTGAAGCTTTTCCCAGGGAACGGAGGCACTGCTTGGGTGCTTTAGTCATCCACCATAGCTTGCTCTTCTCTTCAGGGGGGTGTAAAATCCTACCTGCTTCTGTGAACCTGATAGTGCCAAGTACAACTTGGTACTCATTTACTCAGCCTTGGTAATTAATGAGATGGGACTATGGAAAACTAGGCCAAGATTTTCAGCCAAGATTGGCTATTTTGGGTGATCATTCAGGGTGTTTCGGAAGGGGAGATGATTTTAAAGGATGCCACAAACTCCAAAGGTGCCATGCTTCTGGAGAGCTCAGTCTAACAGTCCAGCACAGCTCCCCTCCTCTGCCCTCTTCCCCAAAGCCCCGTTTTAAAGTCTTCCTCGTCTTTCCAAGGAAGCCACGTAGTCTTGGCCAGATTAGATCAGATCACAGCAGGACAGGTTCGGTGGCTTTTGTAACCTCTCACAGCTCCAAAGAAGAGAGAAAGAAAAGCAGCTTAGGGGGTTGTGTGTAAGAGTGTCGCAAGGGCTTACATAAAGCTCAGGGAGAATACCCCCACCACATGTTCAGTGTTCTGCCTGAGCAATGTCCACCCTTAATTCACTGCCACACTCAAGACTGACTTTGCCCCTTCTACGCAAGCAGAGTTTGTAGCACCTTCAGGAAGTCAACTGAAGACATCATTTCATTTAATTTTCATTTTCTTTTCCCGTTTAGATATTCTTGACTTGACTTTACATGAGCTCTGTCTTTTAGAGCCATCCCATTGCTCAGGGCTAACTTCCCTGTTACACATGCTTTGCTGGAGCAGCCTCTGGATTTTTTAGGAATCCAACAGGTCCAGTCTGGGTCATCCATGAGCTGTTTGGAACAGTGGAGCACAAGCTTTAGGCAGATGACTAGGAAGACTTCCCCTCTGCCTAACCATAGTGGTGTTACATGGGAACCTTTTAGAGGTCACTTTACATGAAGATGAATCTGACCTTTTGAAGATACTGAAGTTCTAGAAGTCTGATGTTAACAGAAGAAGAAATAATGTCTCCAATTCCCATGCTGTCTTCCCCTGCCCAGTTTGTCCCTTGCCCCTTGTAGGGATTTTGGTCAAGGACTGTGTGTTAGGATGTGAAGTGCGGTAATGAAAATGTTTAAAATGATCTTTGGACAGGTTCCCTCTTCGATTAAGTAACTGCATCCTCATTGATGGTGCTGGGTCCTCTCTTGAATCTCAGCCATGAATTTGGGCTTCTTTTGTCAGAGCTGGCAGGCTTGGAGAGAATCCCTTGTTTTTGATCTTGTCCCTTTTTCTCTCCTTTGTCCACGGTGCAGTAGCTCAGAGGTGTCTCTCCTGAAGCCTTGTTTATATTTTGCCCTCTCACGCCTCTCTCTCTCAGGGCAGGCTCCCCTCCTGATTTATCAGGCTATGAGCCCCCTCCTCAGCCTTATGGTGGTGGTTTCCACTGCCTGATGGATTCACACTGCCCCTTTTCCTTGGCAAACTGCCCCACCGCGGAAGAATCAGTTCATTGCCTACTACTGTTGTTTATAGAAGAAGGGATTTGCATCTGATATATCTCCAACTGGTACGTTCAGATTTGCACAAAGTGCTCAGTGAGTCCTTCTGCTGTTTCCCTGACCTAGGGGTTTTCACTTGCCTGGAAAATTGGTCACCAGTGGGTGAGCCTGGGACTGTGCCTGAGCAGCCCACATAGAGAACTGGCTATGGCTTGGTTTTCCCTGGAATTTCAGTGTCTGTGTCCGTGTGCATCAATGGGAACAGCACTTGGCTTTTATCAAGGCTGGGGAAAATCCTCCTGTTCCTCTTTTCTAATGCATCTGGTACAATATGGGGTGTCCCACGGGCTGTGTGCCCCATCCCAGGACTTGCTGTCCTGGGAGGTGGGGCTGGTTGGGATGCAGGTCCTGCATCTGCTCCTCTGCTGCCACCAGCACCTGTAATTCCCCTTAAAACCAGGTAGAGCTAAGGGCACCGGGCACGTGACGGTGCGGCCTTTTGTTCTTATTTCTTGAGCTGATTTGAAACTAAGCAGGGCTTAGTTTGGGACTTCCTTAGCGCTACTTTTAGTATCTCCCCTTTAAAATGGATCATCCCTCTGATTTATTTGTCCTTCTGGGCCATCAGCTTTTTATGTCATTAATTTCCTTTGACTCTCCCACAAAATGAGAAGCACCTTCTACTGCCGCCGCCGGGCTGGAGAAGCATCCTGGCTGTGATCCCGGCAGCGTCCTGGCTAGTGCCACATCTCTGGAGGCTTGGCTATGTGCCAACGCCTTCTTCTTGGCCACATGGCTCTGCTGACAAAGCAGTGGCAGGCTGTGTCCCCTGCCCCTCTCTCGTGTGACTGCAGAGCTGTGCTGGTGCAAATTCCTCCTGGGCAAAGCCCTCCGTTCAGCTGGCCCAAAGCAACCATCCCACTCTCCTCTGGGAACAAGGGGTGCCCACTGTGGAAGGTGTGAGTGGCCAGAGCTCATGGGGAAGGTTCCAGCTCTGTGGACATGTCAGCTGTAACCATGCAGGCTGATCGGGCTTGATGTGACTCTCCCTGCTCTTTGGAAAGGAGCCTTGGAAGGGAAAACAAGGGCTGGCTGAAAACTGCTGACGCTCAGCTCATTTTCAGTCCTTTATGCATTTTTAATATTAGATTCTGATCTTGTTTCGTTCTAAGGTGCCAGTGTGAGATTCATTATGGGCTGGTCTGACCAGGCTCTGAGTCTCGAGAACCATCATGTGGAAGGGATTCCTTCTTAGATGCAGCAGGCAGGCTCTGTCCTTTGTTCCTGTAACTTCTGGTCCCTTTCTCCAAGTGGCCAAGTTTTGGTTTTGCTGAGCAAAAGCCATTTCACTGTCACCCTTTTCTTAAAAGGGTTGGTGCTTGACAATGGGAGGGTGTCATAACTACAGTGATCTTTCAGAATGGTGGGGGTTGGAAGGGCCCTTAAAGATATGTAATTCCAACCCCCTGCCATGGGCAGGGACACTTTGCAGTAGACCAGGTTGTTCCAAGCCCCATCCAACCTGGCTTTGATGGTGAGGAGCAGATATTCCTGTGGGCAGAGAGGGAGGGAATGCTGCATTTCACAGCACTTCGGTTGGGTGATACACTAGTGGGTTTTCACCAGTAAAACTGACTCAGGAAGCTTGCTGTGCCCAAACCCCAAATCTGGGCGCTGAGTCATGAACTGCTGTTCTTCAGGAGCTCTTAATAAAGCAAAAGATGTGGTTTCAGCTGAACTTTTCCAGGAGAACCTCCCTGATGATGACTACTTGCTTGATTAATAATCAGATGAAATGATTTTGCTGTGAGCCTGGTGCACAGTGAAGATCTTCCCTGGGCACAAACGTAAAAGGTTTTAGCTAGAGCTGGTGTCCAAGGGAGCCCCTGTGGTCCCTCAGAACTGAACTGGTGCCACTGGTACCTGCAGTGGCGTTTGGGTTTTGTGGAATACACTCCAGTCAGCCAAAACAGCTCCCGAAATCAATGAGGTGCACGCAGGAGGCCACGGGCTCCTAGCAGAGAGCAGGCAGGGTGGTGGGAGCAGCAGGTCAGCAGTGGGCTTTGTGCTCCCCAAGCTCCCCAGGATCCTAGCGTGGTGCCTCTGTGTCACGTTGCATTCCTCAGGCATTGCCTTCTGCGGGCAATGGTTCTCATGGGAAAGGCTGGGCTCCCCCAGTGAGTCGGAAATGTCTCAGGAGCCCAGTGCATTGAGAGTATGTGTCAATTGTTTCCTTCCAGGCGCTTTGGGAAGGGAGCCTAGAAGTTTATCTCAGCCTTTGGAACAATATAAACAGATGCCAAGCACTTGAAGTACACGGAGAAGGAAAACGTCTTGCTTGGCCTCCCTGGGAAGGGGTGTGGGGGGACATGGGAAGCACCATTAAATAAGTCTCTGCCTTCAGACCAGGGAGAAGCAGCAAAGTAATGCAGATGTTTGCCTGCGTGTACACAGCTGAGTTTCGTGTTACCAAAATCTGGACTGCGCACACGTGGTCTGAAGATTAAAGAGATTGTCCAGTTCTGTTGGCAGCATATTAAAGTGCTAAGACTACAGGCTTACTATGATGTGTTTCTGGTATCAAGCTGACCACAGAATTCAAGGGATTCAAAGGAGGATGTTGTTTAGTACAAATACCTTTTGCATCAGGCTTCTGGATACAATCTGGGGTGTGAGAATCCCTTGGGAAGGGCTGTGCCCTGTCTGTCCGGGGTCATCCCCACCCTCCAGCTCCTGCTCGTGCTCCAATAAGATCTCCCCTTCTCTGTCCCTGTGTGCTGTTTAGGGGCCATCTGCCACGTTAAAGCTGATGTTTCCAGTTGCTGGAAGAGCTTTCTGGGTTTCCTTTGGCACACAAGAGCTAAATCAGATCTTCAGGTGTCGATCCGAAGGTCTTGCTGCACACTCCTCCATGGCTCTGCCTGTTCCCTCTGAGGTGTGACCCCACTCCTTGGAGATGGCAGTGCTGCCACACTAGGCTGGAGGCAGCACATGCAGGACCCTCTTCTCCTGTCACTGAACCCTGCTCAGCCCCAGGTTTCTGTTTCTTCCATCCCTGGAAGTGTCCAAGAACAGGCTGGATGGGGCAGAAGTGCAGAAGGCCCTGAAAATAAAACATTTTTATCTAAGTCATCAATATAACAATTGGCAAATGTAGTTTGAAGGGCTTTGGTTTGAAATGAGAGTCTCAGTGCAAGGAAAGGGCCATCCTGGCGTTTAGAGGCAGCATATGAAATTTGGCACTTCCTCTGTTATTAATTAGGTTTTGGTTTGGAGAGTGTCGAGTACTTAGGAGTTGACAGGAACCTCCTCTGCTGTGTTATACCAGCACCCAAATGGTACTTAGTACATGGTACCTCTGTAATGGCACCTGTGTAGAGGTACCTAATGGCACTTTGACTCTTGTTATACAGTGGACTGCACAGTCAAGTGATGTAGGTTTTGTTGGCCTAAGCTCTTGAATTAAGGTGAGTCAGGTGGCACAAGGTAGTTGTTAAGTCCAGCTGATGTATTTGGTAAAACAAATGGAAAAATTAATGTAGAATGTGTTTGAAGAACACTCTAGTCAATATTACAGAGTGAGCACGATGGCCTTCTGTGGGGTTTATTTTTATGTTTAAATGAGTCACAAGGACAACAATTATCAGAGAGTCTGCACTGACTTGTGCTCTCAGAAATGAAGGTACAAAAGATACTTTTCCAAGTGGAAGCTACAGAGGTCCAAGCTCACGTTTGAAGGCAAGAAAAACAGGACTAATTAATGCTAGGCCTATTGGAGTGAAAGGGGCGATAGAACAAGGAGTAATGGTTCAAACTGAAGGAGGGGAAATTTAGGTTAGATATCAGGAAGGAATCCTTCCCTGGGAGGGTGGGCAGGCCCTGGCACAGGGTGCCCAGAGAAGCTGTGGCTGCCCCTGGATC
>JAWWTY010000123.1:1694692-1773318 GCA_035222235.1 Margarornis squamiger
TGTCCAAGGCCAGGTTGGACAGGGCTTGGAGCAACCTGGGCTGATGGGAGGTGTCCCTGCCCATGGCAGGGGGTGGGATGAGATGGGCTTGAAGGTCCCTTCCCACCCAAAGCAGTGTGTGGTTGTGTGAGATGCAGCGTGATCTGTGCAGAGCTGAAGTTAATATCTGTGTGGCTGTGTCCCCCAGGTCACCACACGATCTACATCGGGGTCCACGTGCCGAAGAGCTACAGGAGGAGGAGGCGCCACAGAAGAAGACCTGGGCACAAAGAAAAGAAAGAAAAGGAGAAAATCTCGGAGAACTACTCGGACAAATCGGACGTGGAAAACGCTGATGAGACGAGCAGCAGCATCCTCAAACCACTCAGTAAGTACTGGCTCCACTCGTCACTCACTACAATGGTCTGTTGTCCAGGGATGTGCTCATGCAGGAGGAAACTTGGTCCATGAAAACACTCAGCTCACGTTGCAGGGTTGGAATAGTTTCAGCCAGTTGCTGTGCAATGGTCGCTGTGGCTTGGAAAAGACAGGCTGGAGCAGATATTTCATCCCTCCGTATCACCTGAGTTGGCTGCTGAGCAAATGCCAGCCAGGAACAGGCCAACTGTTCAAAAAGCAATTTGACACCGTGTGTAAAGAGATAGCAGGCAAAGGCAAAAACCGAGTAGGTGCCTGGGCAGATCTATTGCAGCTTCTGCTCTGCCTCTGGGACGTGCACCCGCTCTGGAATTCCAGTACCCCGTGGTTTTGGCTTCGTATGTCACTGGCTTGTGGTGCTAATAACCCTTTTCCCTTCGGTAATTAGCCAGTTTAAAGCTGTGCAGACAAAAAGAAGAGTGAAATGTAGCATTGCTGTATGTTTGAGTATCTGTAGGGGTGGAATATCTGAATTTTGATAGGCAGGTGAGGTCTGCTCTGGATGCCCCGCTACTCCTTTCAGAGAGGTGCACCTGGAAAGGGAGGCAAGTCCCAGATTCCATTTGCCCTTCCCAGCTCTGGTTCCCTGGTTGTCCCAAGGAAGTTTTCTTGTCAGCACTCGGAAACCAGGAGTTGGTTTTACACCAAAAGACATAATGACCGGTCTTCGAGAACTCAAATATTTTAAAAATATTTTGATTTTTATATTTACATCTCTGTTGTTTGGTGTGCAGGTGGCCGAGCCTGTAGAAATTCCTGTTTGGTTTCTGAGTGTATCATATCCTAGGGGATTTGTTTCCACAGGGCTAATTGTGCCCATGGTCGAAAACCCGTTTTTTCCATCAGTTCTTCATGTTCTGCCTTTCATTTTGTCCATCATTGTTTCTGTGTCATTTGAGGAAGGGTTAATGGTGTTTTTTGTCTCTCTTGCATTAGTATGTTCTCATCTACACTTATGTCTGCATGTAAAAATGTGCAGTCTTTCCAGCTCTCTCCTCCTGGGAATTTTCCCATAGTCTTTTCCACCGTGACCTTTTTGCACTGCAGATTTCTGGGGCAGGGTCCCGTAAATAGCCCTCAATATTCCAGGTATCCCATGCAATAGCCTTCACAGCCCATCACTGGGACCTTTTCTCTGTTGTTCCCCATCTCACGTATCCGGATCCTTTTCCAGGTCCTTGCAGGGACTTGCTGTTTCTCACTGGTGGCCAGATCTTTTTACGAGCTGGCTCAGTTCAGGGCTCTGTAAAGGAGAGGGATAGTTCAGATTACTGTCTTGAATTACAGTTTGCCTCATATCCCCAGGTTTTTTTCTCTTCTGAAACTCTTGTCTTCAGAGCTGACCTGAATTGTGTGTTTCCTACTCCTTTTTTTTGTTGCTTTCCTCTCTACCCACCTGCTGTGTCACACTAGTGGGCCTGAGACAAGCCCAGTCCTCACCAGTCAGTGCCCACCAGGTGTCCGGTACTGGTAATCCTGGCAGGAATTCCCAGCTAGAACCCCAGATTTTTAATCTTCATCCCATAACAGGTGTTGATTGAGGTGCAGGAGGCTCAAATTCAGTTTAAAAGAGTATTAGAAACTAAGAGCTGGGAATTACTGAGCAGCAACTTTAACTGACTTGGGAGAAAAGAAATATATTACATATATTTGGGGCAGCTGTCAGTAGAGAGTGTGGGGTATCAGAAGCTGAAATATGTGTAAGGTTTAGCAGAGCAGAAAGCAGTTTAGCAGAGTGAAAGTGCTGTTGGTGCAGTTATTGGTACTTGGATCTCTTGATCTGTCCCTAAGGACCGTCGTGTCTTACTGAGAATGATTTGTCAGCTTCTTTGGTGAAAACTGCACCAACTCTGGATTTGACACACCAGGTCAAGCTGCTCATCCCACAAGAACTGAACCTGATGGAACATGTCTGTGGATACTGAGAAAAGAATAAACAGGTCCAGAAATGCAACCCTTCCCTAGAAAAGCTCTGTCTCACTTCCAAACCAGTCACACTGTGCTTCTGCGTTTGGCAGTTGGTGCAGTCTGGAAATGTCAATCCTTATTTCTTTTTTTAATCTGTGGCCAGTCCAGTGGAACAAGCCAAACTCCAGTAGTTTATAGACAACCTTTGCCTCTCCCATCTGGAGAGGGAACATGTAGAGATGTGTTTTATCCTGAGGAAGTTACTGCTTGGGAAAGATGCCTCCTTCACAGATGCAGACAGGGGTGCTGTGACAGGCTGAGGAGGAGGCAGGAAGGCGATGTTCCCTCCGCAGAGCCCTTTCAGGGCAGTCCAGGCCTGCAGGGGCTGTCTCTGCGCTCGCAGAGCTGTGGCGTTCACACCCCGCTTCTCTGGCAGCACTGCTGACACTGCAGAGCATGGCAAATCCCTATTCCAGGTGAAACATCCCACACCTCCTTTAACCAGCCTGGCCCTGCTTTCCACTTAGGGCCAGCAAGGAGGAAACCCTTTTTAGCAGTGCTTGTCCTGCCTGGCACTGCCCTGTCGGGCTGGCCAGTGCTTATCTCAGCACAGTGCAGTTTGCTGCTGCTTGCAAGGGGTGAGACAAGGGAGGAACAAGGAAAGCAGACACAAGCTTCTCTGAGTCCATTTCCCTCTTCCTCATTCTTTACTACAGATGTACAGAGATTTTTCCCATGAGGAAATGCGTCTCTGCTTGGTCTGGGAAGGGGTTTCTTCTTGTGTGGTTGCCCTCCAAGTCAGTCTGGCCCACCTCCCTGGCCCAAATCCAGGGGTTGCAATGCTCTATGCTTTACTGACTTTGTTAAAACCACTTGTGTGTCTGACAAATTGTTGCTGCCAAGAAATAGAATTCTCTCAGTGCCTGCATCCCTGAAGAGAGTAAATCCTGATTTTTGTCAGGAGCCAAAATGTTGCCAGGTAGATAAATATAGCTGCAGAATGTAAATTTTGGAGGACCTAAAAGGAGGGATAAGAGGACCCATATAGAAAGAGAGAGAAAGGACGATATTTTTCCCACCAGAGGTTTGTAAAGGCTTTCAGTTGGCTCAGGGAATTCCTTTCCCACCCCCCAGCAGTAGTTCTTGAGGATTTTAGTAAAAAACTGCTCAGATGTGGGCTTGGGGGGGCATTTTGCATGTTTGCAGCAGAGTCATTTCATTTAGGTGCCATTTGAGGCCTGTGCTGCCATTCTGGATGGCGCATGTCTCTCCTGGTGAAGGTCAGGTGTGGGCTGGGTGGATCAGGTTTGCACTGGAGGCAAGTAAATGGCTGGAAAATGGCAAGTCAAATGCTTCCCAGCTCAGAGCTCCTGCCCTGCAGGAAATGTTATTATGGAGAACATCCCAGCTGACAGGTGTCCCTACCCAATCCCTGGAAGTGTCCAAGGCCAATTTGGAGCAACCTGGGTTAGTGGAAGGTGTCCCTGCTCATGGCAGGGAGTGGAACTGAATGATCTTTAAGGCCCTTTCCAAGGGATTCTGTTATTCCCAGGGAGGAGTGGAAGTTGCCAGTCTGACTGTGGAGCAGTCCATTCATAACAGAACCAAACTAATTGAACAAAGATATTTACACATCAGTTTAGAAAGGCTCAGTCTTGGTGTCTACCTCCAAAGTTCATTAAAGCAGCAGCTATAAATAGCAGGAGCTAGCTACAGGATGGAAATAAATGAACTTCCTTAGCAGAGCAGATGCAACACAGGCTGGGCTGTGCCAAGAGCCTATTAGTGTTACTGGATGTTTCAGCCATCTAGCTTCTTTCCTGGTTTTCCAAAAGCTTTTAGCTTCAGCTCACCACAGTGAGAGCAACAACAGTAGCTGAGAAGTACCAGGCAGGAGGGACAAAGAGCTTAAAGTTTTTGGTATTGGTATTTACACAGAGGAGGTGGTCAGGGAGACTTTGCCATAAACACAAGAGAATTTTGGTGTTTTGGTCTTCAGGAACTGGATGGCAGGCTCATGGATTGGACCTGGGTGGTGGGGTCAGCTGAAGCAGGCCTTCCTCTGCCCTTGTTTAGGTCCCATGTAATGCAGCTGCAGAGGGAAATTAAACACAGAACTAATTACTGCTTCGTTTGCAAACGTGCATAGCCGGGGGCCTGTCGGAGAGGCTGTTGGGGTGCAGCTGGCTGTGTCCATGGGAAAGGGCATGGGAAGGTGCTCGAGGCAGGCAGGCTGTGGGAAGGGTGCAGGTGAGGAGGTCAGGCCTGCCTGCTGACACAGCCCTGCCTGCTGACACAGCCCTCCAGCTCCCACCCTGCCAGGGAAGGGTTGTGTAATGCCAGGACAGGCGGCTATAGCCAGGGCTGGATGCCAGCCGGGGGTACAGCCTGGCCCTGCTTAGGAAGTCAGGGACCTGGCTGGAAGGGGCTCAGAGCCCATCTCATTCCAACCCTCCACAGGCAGGGACACCTCCCACTAGCCCAGGTTGCTCCAAGCCCCGTCCAACCTGGCCTTGGACACTGCCAGGGATCCAGGGGCAGCCACAGCTTCTCTGGGCACCCTGTGCCAGGGACTGCCCACCCTCCCAGGGAAGGATTTCTCCCTAATACCTGGTCTAGCCCTGCCCTGTGTCAGTGTGAAGCCATGAAGATGCCGTTGATGGCAGTCAGAAGGACTTCTTGAGGTGTGGCAGTGACAGAGCAGAGACTCATGTAGGAGAAAGGTGCTTCCAGCAGCAGCTAAACCCAGCTTCCTTCCACCCGTCATTTACTGTAGCTCTCATTTCAAGAGAGGCTCTGGATGGCACTTCTGCTGTTCCTTTGGCTCACTGCAAAGCCCCACAGCTCCCACTGAGGCACTTGAGTGGGATGAAGGCACGTGGTGATATGAGGTTGGGTCTAGATGTGACCTGTCACCGCAGGCAAAGGCTTTTCTTTTCTCCTTGGCAAGAGTGCACGGCCTTACTCAGACAGCTAATTAAAATAATTGCTGTCTTTGCAACACCTTTTGCCTAAACTCTTGGGTTTTTTTTCTGTTTTACCTTGACTTGTGCATGTGCTGATCCTTCAGGGCTTGTTAGGAACACACTGGTTTGTTCAAAACCCTTTGCACTTCCCTTACATTGAAAATCCACCTGCTTCAGGTAAATGCAGGGTGTTCAGCACGGAGCTTTCATTCCTTGCCGGCAACAGCTGGGAAAGGAGTCTGTTTGGATTTTTTTATTCCCTTGCAAAGTCCACATTCTGGGTGGGTGTGATAAAAGGTAGAGCTAAGCTCTTTCTCCCTCCTTTGGTGTATCCAGAGGCTCTCACACACTGTAGCAGCAAGTGATCTGATTGTTAAGGTGAATGCTGAGTCCGTCCAGTGCAGGGGGCTCAGTCTCTTCCTGCCCAGAAAGGGCTGAGAGTGGGCATTTTTTTCACCTTAGGGTCAAGTTGGTTTTGAGGGTGAGGGTTGGAGGAAAGAAGCAGTTGTCCCTGGAAAGGTTAAGTGCACCTTAGGACTGACTGATTGGATTTGGGCATGGCTGGAGTACCCGTAGGAAACACATGGAGGTGGCTCGTGGCATCTGCCCTTCTGCCTGCCAGCAGCTGCCCTTTGGCAGGTCCTGGGAGCTGGTGTTGAGAGGCTTCCAAGAGACAGCTGTGTCAGGGACCTCGTGTGAGTGAAAATAAATCTCCCCCTAACACAGCAGCATTTCCCATGCTCTCTGTCCAGTCTGGTCGTTGCTCAGCCTCTGCAGTGCCACCAAAGTGTCCTCAGGGAAGGACTGTGCAGCCACACCAGCCAGCCCAGCCCTGTCTTTGCCATCATGCGTGGTTCCTCAAAAGAAATCAGCAGTGTAGGCTACAATTCCATGCTCCAGCCTGACTTACTGCTTGTGTGTTGTGTTTCCAGAGGTGGCTGGATGTGTCTGGAAGGAGCGGCCCCGGGGGGAGGAAGGGGGAGCAAACGCCATCGAGAAATGCTAATGGGCTTTTGGTGAGGATTATTCCGGGGGCAGTGCATTTAAAGGCACAGTGTCAGCTCTTCAGGGAGCTTTTAAAACCTGCCTCCACTGTTTTCATCCTGAAAAACCAACCCCAGCAGTTGCCATGGCAGTAACACCAATACAGACAGCAGGGCTGTTGAACAATTCCACTTAGGTTGTTTCCTTGAAGTGATCAAAATCCACGACCCCGAAGTAAAAAATTAATTTGAATAAGAAGAACAAAGACTTCCTGCTGCCCTTTTGGCTCTGACACCTGAATGCTGTCACCCTCCTGCCACTCCTCTCTGTTTTCTCTACAGTTTGAGGAACTGATGCAAATAGTTTTTCGTTGAGTGAAAGTTAAGGTTCCTCTATGTCTGTAACTTCCCCTCGGGAGGGGGGACAAAGTGCTAATGGTTAATATTGAATGAGTTGTGGCAAAGTTTGAGATAAAATAACAGGAATATTTGATCAATGGGGTCTGGGCAGATCAGAGAAAATGACTTGCCAAGTGATGATCAGTCTGCAAATCCCATGGTTTTGGGGAGGGTGTGAGTGACATTTTCATGTACTGGTCGCTTTTGCCTCAATTACCTGCATCTTTGCTTGCAGCTCTACCACTAAGCCTTTCTCAATTAAGAATTGTCTTTGCTGCTTTTTTCCTGACCAGGCAATTTTCTTAGAACTTTCCCTTGGCCCAAGGTGATACAATTAGTCATCCAATTGTCCAAGAAAATGATTCAATATAACCTTTATGCGGGGTTTAAAGCCATGGGGTGTGTAACTGTCCACTTGGTGGATTGCAAGTGGTTCTTCATCTTCAGCTTGACACTTCTTCAGTGTTTAAGTACCAGCAAAAGCACCTCTGGGAGTTTTTATGGGCTCTGTGCTGCCACTTTGACATGGTAGGCTGTTCATGTTTTTAACAGAGCGAAAAAGGGGCCCATTCCTTTCCCAGTACGGGAAGACCCTTTAACTGGGAGCTCGGTGTGCTAATCTTCTGTCTTGAACTGATAGCATGTGCCACTATAATTACCTAAGCCACCTTAATTCTTTGCCTAATTCTGGTCCCTGTGTTCACATGAAACTGCTAAGGGACAGAAAAGTCTAAGGAATTTAGCATGTGGGAAAAACCCAATCTCGTTTAGAAGCATATGAATTTGAAGCCAGAGCTGTTTTTCTAGCTCACTTGGGGAGGTGATGGTTGGCACTGCAAAGCTGCCCTTGTTGGATTAAACTCCATGCAAATCGGTTGGACAGTGTGGGAACAAGCCAGCTCAAAGCTCTGTGTTCCTGTGCGTATGCAAACAAGAGTTTATTACCTAGTGTCAGGAGAACCAATACCTGGATTTTCTTCTCTGAGCCCTGCTTGGCTCTTGTGAGTCTCACTGAACTCCTGTTGGGACTGTTTCAGATGTTGGTCCTTGGTCTAGTTGTTCTTGAAGCTGGTGTCCCTCTTTTTTATTATTCTTTCCACATTCTCTAATCTGCTACCCATCAGCAAAGCTGGGGTGGGTTTGCCTGCCACTCCTTGTACTTGCCCTGGAAAGGGGCACTTGGCTGCTTTTGGGAGGGGCAGGAGGGGTGTCAGAGTGTGGGGATGGGTGACAGACGGGCTCTTGGTGCTTCCCACAGCTTGGAGCCGAGTCTTCTCTCATCCCAGGAGGGGCAGAGCGTGATGCCTGTGACCTAGTAACCTCCTCCAGTTGGGATTGCGGGTTTGGGAAATGAGTGCACAGATGGCAGCTCTGGGATGGCAGCAGATGCTGCTGATCTAATGAGTGGGATCAATGGACGTTTTAGCGGAGTCGTGGAGGGCCGTGGAGGGATGTCTGCAGAACTCCTGATACTGGGCCTTTCTGGGCCTTTCCCTTCTGCACTTGGCACCCCTCATTCATCTCCTCCAGGTCGAGCTGGCACAACAATAGTGTGGATCAATTTGATTGCACAGGGAAGCTGTTAGGGAATTAGATGATTAAGAAACATGTGGAGAGTGAACCATAGATCCTGAGGCCAAACACTCGCTTTACTCGAGTGCCAGCAGGTTGGAATGACCAAACAGGAGTGGTAAAAAAATCAGAATCAATCAATTCTATACAGACTACCCAGGTGGTAGCAGAGGGCTGTCTCTGCATCCCTGCAGTCATTGCTGCGGTGTGGGCTCTGTGTCATCGTTTGAACCCTGAAGTAAATACATTTCTGTCATCATTCATGAGAACCAAGCCTCACTATGCCCTGACAAATGCTCTTGGGGCAAGACCTGTGTTCAGGCTGAGCCTTGTGCAGCTGTGGGTCCTGCCCGAGGACCCACTGCGGGGGTCCCCTTTCTGCCAGGGTTATTTTGGGGGTGGTGATCCTGCTTTGGAGTCTGGAGCAGATGCTCTACCCTCAATGTCTTCATGCCTTGAAGAAACAACAAGTTCACGAGAGGCAAGAGCTGCCTTTCTTTTATCTCTCCTGACCTTTATCTCTCTGACTTTTTGATAAGCCAAAACTGGCTCTTTTAGCTGTGACCCAAAGGACTGGCAGCCAAAGAGCCGCCACCAAAGGAAATGGAATTTGAGATTTCCGTGTCATAAACCTGGAGAATAAACAAGATAGGGCAGAGAAGGCCTCAGCTCAGGTAATGATCAATTGATCATTGCAAATTATTTCCTTTCCACTTTGTTAGTGTCAGCCGTTTTCCAGAAAAATGGTGTATTTGATAAAACAAATCTGTATGATATCTGAGATGAAATCCTTGAGAGCTGTGGGCTGTTCTGCTCAGCTTTGAATCCTGAGCCGACATCTGTTCAAGCAGGGGAGAGTCTTTGCTTGGATTTATTTGCTGATTTCTTACCCACTGGGTGAACTTTAAAATAATGGTATTAAGTACATCAAAATTATGTGTAGGGAAAAGCTTGGTCATCTGCAAGCTGAAGAGGAAAGCAGATGTTAACGGGAACGTAAGCGGTTCTGGAGAGATGTGTTTGTGCTTGCAGGGCCAGATTTGTGTCTCTAAAAAGGCAGAGTCCTTTTGGTGCCTTTTCCTTGGATATTCCCTGGAAGGGCACTGTAGGCCTCAGCAGTGAAATGGAGATAAAAGTATGCATAATCAGCAGAGCTTTTCCTGCCCCTTGTAAGGAACCCTAGGAATGGGCTAGTCCCAGCCTGAATGTGGTATTGGGATGTGTTCAAGTCTTGCTTCCAACTGGAGACCTTCCTATTTAAATACAGCAATGGGAAGTGAGTTCACCTGATGGAACAGGGGTGTTTGGCTGAGCTTTGAGCTGCGGGTGTAGGAAACACTGAGAATTGCATGGCTGGGCATGAGAGGAGAGGTGTTCTGAGCATCCTGCTCTGTGCAGACCTCCAGCTGTTACCCACCATTGTATTCCTGCTCCAAGGGCAGCTCCATAACGCTGGGAATGGCCAGAATTGGCCTTCACGGTCTCGCTGAGAACCCAGCTCCTCCAAGTCAAAGCTGGACTCCCCTGTGGGCCAGTGCAGTGTGCTGGGAGTGCCTGGCCCTGTGGGAGCTGGAAGGTGTGGTCTGAGGCTGGGAGGGTGGATGGTACTGATAATGGGTCAGGAAATGGGGGCAGCGGTTGGCAGTGCTGTGGTGACAGCGCAGTCCTTGCCTGGAGAGCACTGATGGCACTGTTGCTTTGAGGGAGTGGTGGTGGGGCCTATCAAACAGATAAGTAGCTTTTATGATGTGAGTCATCAGTCAGGCAAAAAGAAGGACATGCACTGAAGAGCAGTGGGGACGAGCTGGCTGGAGCTGGTGAAACGTGGTGTGCTTGGTGCAGAGGGGGCAGAAAAGCTGCCTTGACACCACAAGAGTGAGCTATCAAGGCACTTAGCAAGTGTCTGGCACCAAATCTGAGCAGAGATGGGTGTCACACACGCTGGGAGATGCTAAATGAAGGTATTCCATGGGCTGTGGTCTAGCTGAGTGAGTGTCTCTCCGTGAGGGAGACGAGCCCCTGTGAACTGCCTGTCTGAGAGCTCTGCCCCCAATGGTAACTGTGTGTGCCATGGGAGCAGCTGTGTCTCGCAGTCACACCCTCTGTGGTGGCTGTGGAACAGTCTGTGTGAAAGGAGCCAGCTGGGGCCATGGCAAGTGATGGCTCCACAAGGTTTGGGAGCTGTTTGGGGGCACTTAGGAGGGCAGCACAGATCAGCCAGGGGATAACCGGGGGATGCACTGATAGCAGTCACCCAGAACTGCGTGCTTTCAAGTCCACAAAGGCAATGGGAGCTTTGAGGCTAGGAAGGAGTTTCAAGGATGTGAGAGGATTGCAGTGTGTCATGTGTGGTCCTTGTCTTTCTGGGGCATCCTGCAAACCCACTGGGCTCCAGACACTGAGGAGAAGGTGCTGCCTTGCTCCTGGGCAGAGTGCTGACTCAGCTCTTGAGCCAGGCATGAACTCTTCTTTGCACTGTGGGTATTCCTAGAGAACATGCCTGACCCCGTTTTGTTGGCCTTGCTCTTATTTGGGTTTCCCTCTATCTGTGTGGGACTCGTTCTGCCTCCTTTGTATATCACGGTTTTCTTGCCCCAGCCTGTTCCGAGGTAAATTGCCGAGGATGGGAAACTTCAGAAGGATGAGTCTATAGCGAAAATAGAAATACAGTCAAGTGATTTCATTCCAGTGTGCGCTTCATCGTGGGAATAGGAGCTCATGCTGCAGAGAGAAACTGCTCACCATCAAACACTAGAAATGTATTTAGTGGCAACAATCACTTCTTTGGCAAAGCCCAGCTAAAGCTCTCTGGGGGGATTAGTCTAGGCTTTGCATTAAAGCCAGGCTTGAAACATACTCTGCATTCCTAGTGGCAGGCAAGTGCTGCCATCCAGAACAGTTGTTTCGTGTCTGCTGCAAGAAATGGGGATTATTTGGGGACGGACTGGTTCAGATAAATGACTGTCATGGCCTGCAGAATCCCGTTTGCTGGTTGGAGGCAAAAGAAATGGCTCTGGAACCACAGAACATGCTGATTTCCATTATTCATGGGGGGCTTTTAGAGTTGAATTTTGTCAGCTGTAGAGTTCAGATATGAAGCTCACACTCTAAACCCCTAATTTAGAGTAATCCCAGAGTCATTTGGACTTTCCTTTGGCCTGGCCCCAAAGGTGTTGCAGTGCCTTGCAGCTCCTGGGGATGCATGTCGTGTTAGGGGAAGGGAGGGGGGAACAGGGAACTGCTGAAGGTCTAGGCATGGGCAGCGTGCCTTGGGACCGGCCCCAAAAAATGGTGCTGGGGGCTTTGTACTGAGCTCAGTCTGGTCTTTGTTCCAGCTGTGACTTTTATTCAGTGGTGAAGGGGGAAGATTTCCAAATCCTTTAGCTTGTCTACCTAAAATACATATGCGTGTATATGCAAAACAGGCAGTATTTCATAATGAATTGTTTGCCTTTGGAAGGAGATTGCTCTTTGTCTTGTGGGTTCCTTTAGGGCTTTGGCAATAAATAAGAAGCTTCCAGCTGCAGACAAAAACACGTTTGGGGTTACGTGTGAGCAGTTTTTCATTCCTGGATGTTCCAGCATCACCTTCTCCCAGGATTTGGCCCTGCTTTGCTGTACATGGGAGGGCCCTTGGTGGGACAGGGACAGGCTGCCAGGACACCTTGTGCCAGCACCTACAGGAGCAGGGCAGGCGGAACGAGAGCTGTGATCCAGGACAGCACCAGGAACAAATTTAACCCAGGGCATATATTTAGCCTGGCTGCTTTCAAGAAGATTTAAAGCCATATTTAAAGCTGAGCATCTGCTGAAGTGCCTGGTGGATTGCTGATATAAATAGTTCCCTGGGCTGGAGCTGCTCTGGCTACGTGGGGAAACCTGGGAGCAGGCTGGATTTTAGGGAGTGCATTCGGCTGCTCTGCCATGCTGGGATGGCTATTCCTGCTATTCATTCTCCCTGCCCTGTCCCCTCTCCTTAGCTCGCTTTCTAGAGACCACAGGCTTCTGGAAGCCAAGAATTCCCTTGCTCACATGTGGGAGAAACAGAGCACAGATGGGAGCAGAGCTGGGCTGGCAGATCCCTGCCCACCACCCCGGCTGGCCTGGGAGTTGTGCAGCTTTCCCAAAGTGTGGCTCTGCTGGGAGCTTTCAACTGATCCCAGCAGGATGAGCAGGAATGCTGCCAGTGGTCTCTGCACAGCTCCTCCTGCTCTCCCTTTGGAAGTGCAGTAATGTAAAAGGGCTTTCTTCCCCCAGCAGTGCTTAGGAGGAATATTCTCATTTTCCCAATTAGTTTTACTCAGCTGTCACTAAATGGATTGCCAGATGTTTTCGTGGTTTCTCCCTGTTGTTGTGAAGAAGGGCTTGTAAAAAAGGGTCATTTCCATGGGTTGGGGTCTTTCCCGAGTCAGTTAGGGTGATGAGCAGCTCCCTTTGGAGTTCCCCTTGGAGGTGGTGATGCAGTTGCTGACCTTCCCTTGAGTCATAAGTAAGCCAGGCTTCTTCCCACCTATTGTGGGAGATCAGGCACTGACTGCTACCCTACGTGGGAAACGTCTGGCAAGAGCTGGGTGGTGGTCACAGCACCCTGCTTGCCCTTCTGCCTGGAGCTGCCTTGGACATCTGTGCCCATCCTGGCCCACCAAACATTTCCTTTGTATTCAGCTTTCCTTTCCACTTTCAAGATACCCTGGTTTTTCCATATGGGAGTACTAACACACATGGATTTTTGTCCAAAACCTGTGCCTGTGGAATACGGTGTTTTTCATACTTATGGTACTTCTTAATTATTAGAGGGTTCAATATTAAGCAGCTGGAAAAGTCAGCAGCTGGGTAAAGGTCTTGTTCCCCAACTTTTGCCTAATGTGCTTCCTCAATCACTGGAGCAAAAGAGGCTTTAGCAGACCATATCCTCCTGGATTCCTTTCTGGAGAAGCCAGGTCCTGCTGGATGAGTTCTGTGCTGTCACAGCTCGCAGCTGGTACCAGCCGTGCAGAGGGTTGGCTCCCAGGACATCCCGCATTTCACAGCAGTTGGAGCTGTAGGCTTGTCAGTGAAACTTGGCAGCCTTTGGGAACCTGGCCATGTGTTTTCTGCCCCTTTGTTTTCCCAGAGTGGACACAATATCTGTGAACAACGTAAGGGCCTTTTCTTTGCCCTTCTGGAGAAGCGGAAATAGATTGTTCGCACTAATACAATGTCTGGTGGATCCATTCCTTAGATGTCCTAAACCTGCAGACCTTCCTTTAGGCACCTTAAGTCTCTCTCCGTGGCTAATTCCAAATGCTCTGGAAGACCCTAGATAACCCTCAAGTGCATTTGGATGTTATTTCGGGGTTGTGAGAATATTTAGCTCGCCTTCATTACATCTTCAGCTAATCCAAGGTTGGTGACTTGACTCTTTTCGCTGCAGTGCTGTGACTAATCTCATAGTTTTGTTGTTCATTAACATAATTATGTGCTTTTCTAAAAATGGAAAATGCCAGGACATTTGCTTCATCCCTCCACAGTGGTTATTGCACACATTTAATGCCTAAAAGCCCCTATTGATCAAAGTGTCTGTGTTTATAGTCATTTTTGCCAAGGAATGAAGGTGTGAGCAGGGCAGAGAAAAGGAAGGGGTAATTCTTTGGGGGAGGACCTGTTAATTCCTGTTATTAAAAGGGAATGTGGCTGCTTTGGAAGCCTTTGAAGAGAGAACTATCGGAGGGTGAAATAATATTAATATGCAGATGTGAGGAGCTACAGGGAAGGTTTTTGGCTGAGAGGAAGAGGAGTTGTGTGTTTCTGGATCACAGGAATGCAGTGTGGTACTTCCAGTGATACGTGCTGATAGTGGCTCTTTACTTTCAAACCCTTGGGAGTGACTGTTTTACAACAGCTTTGGGATTGTGAGGCTGAGAGTGACCAGAAACGGTGTTTTTAGTTCTTTTCCCTCATTTTCTTAAAACAGCGAAGTGCAGTATTTACTTTGGGGTTACTTTGCAACGTGGAGATTTGGGAAGCTGATCTTTCTGGCTGCAGCTGCTGGTCTTTGGCACATTTTGGAAAGGAGGATGTGGCTTTCCTCTGAGGTTTCAGCTGGAAAAGAGGCTGCAAGGGAAGAGCTGTGGAAGTGGCAACTGCCTAAGCCTGTGATCCCAGTGTGTGCAGTCAGCTCTGGTTATCTGCTGCAGTTTTGCCTCCCTTTGCTCTGTGTGGCTCAGGCACACGGTGTGCTGTTTACTGTGAGCTGTTTCCCTGGCTGCCTGGGCTTGTCTGGGGTGTCTGGAAGCCATGGTGACGCTGTGGGGTTTTTGCAAGTGTTTGAACTCTGTGCCAGTGGGAAATGGAAAGGCGGAAGGTTTTTGCCTGGTCAGCTTTGTAGAGATGGAATGAGATGGGCTTTAAGGTCCCTTCCAACCCAAACCATTCCCGGGTTCTGTGATCTGGACACTGCTCAGGTTGTATGAGAAAGGGGCCTGGGTACAAATTTTAAGAGAGCTTGAGGCCTTTGTAGGGCTGTGGGACAGTGTTAGGCAGTTATTTAGTGCTCCATCAGATATCCCTGATGCAGAAGTGGGGGATCTGTGAAGAACATCCTCCTGGCTCTGGAAAAGCCCTCACAGCCAAGGCAGCACGTGGTGCAGAAGGGAAGATGCTCTTTTCTTGGAAGCCCACAGCTCCAGAAACATAAGGTCAGTGCCGAGCTTGTAAAAACATCCTCCTCCAATTAAGTCTGGTGTGACATTTTTCCGAGGAGTGTGGGTTTGGTGTCCTTCGTTTGGGAAGAACAGACAGATTTTACACAGCAAAAGGAAGAGTGAATGTTTTGCAAGAAATATTTTGCTTCCTATCAAGGTCAAGTATTTTCTTTCAGTTATGCAAAGCATGTGCTTAAAATGGGAATCTCCACTGGAGGACAGCTTTCAAATCTTGGAAAAGAAATCCTTGAGGTTCATTGCTCACAATTTCCTGTTTCTTTGGGGGATAAAAAACAAGTGTGTTTTGAAGAAAGTTTGTTTTTTTATCTAGACCAGTAAGTTGAACTGTTCCCATCTGTGGCATTGCGGGCAGAGGTTTGACTTCATCTCAAAATCAAGCAGAAGGACTTGGGGTCGGGGTTGAGGGGTCAGGTATCTCAAAGAGCTGTTCTCTGCTCCGTGGCTTCTGCACTGCCATGAAGTTGAGAAGCACCTGGAAAACCAACCTTTTTCCCTACACCTTCTGTCATTCCATTTCGGGAGCTCTAAAATCCTGGGGTTAGTTTGGGATTGGAATTTGCAGATATCTAGCATCCTAAACTTTGTGCCTCGGAAAGTACTAACCAGTGCTCTGGTTGTGTGCAAACCCTGCCTGCAGATGGCCACGGTCAGGTGTTTGTGCTGCCATCCACCTGGGCATGGAGAGGATGGAAATTGAAATTCCCTCCCAAGGGCAAGGCTGCTTTTATTTGTATGGGTGCAATTGCTTGGCATTTGGGGTTTTTCCCCAGCTGAAATCCCCTTAGGAATTAAAGGAAGCATTATCTGAACTAAGGAGCTGCTGGAGTTCTCTGTTCTCTTTAGATCTCATCTTCCCACCCCTTCTTTTTAGCTCAGAATTCCCAAGAGATAAACAGTGCCTCCTGTTTTGTCACCTCACATTTAATTTCTTTAATGAACTGAATAATGTAGTAATTTAAACTGGCAGTGATACTGAGATGATTTGAAAACATTAGAAATATGGAATCCTATAAAAAGTGACCAGAACTGCGGGGGCAGGGTGGGCACGTCACGCTGCAGGGCGAGGAGACACGGAGGGTGTTACGTGAGCAGGGTGCTGCCCTGGCCAGGGGCACTGTCTGCAGGCACAGCCCTATTAATAGAGCTGAGAGCCAGGTGATTGCCAGCATTACGTGACTCTGGCCCCGGAGATTACGGGGCAAGGCGTTTTGGGGTGTCAGGAAATCACCTCTGCCACGGGCTGTAATTCCAAGGAGGTACATCCATCCCTGCTACTGCGGTTTTTAACTCGCCACCTAAATCAGAGTCTGAAAAAGCCAGGGACTCCTCCACATTCATGGCATCTGAGGAGCTGAGTCCCTCTGGGAGCAGGGGGAGCGTGCACTCAGACTGGCAGGGCCACTGAGCATGGATTCAGAAGGAGCATCAAGTCATAGCAAAGGCAATCTGAATACTGAAGCAGTTGGGGGGTAGATTACTCGCATCTCAGCCACCTACGCATTAAATATCCCTCAAAACCAGTTTCTTAACTCTTTTCTGGTCATCATGTGATAGCACATAGGTAGTTAAAATGGAGAATCTTGGGTCTTTGCCAAAATGGAATGGTTAGGCCATGAGTTTTCCATCCAGGTGAGTGCCTTGGGCTCACAGTTCTGGGGAGGAGGAGGAAGGAAGGAGGGAATAAATTGCTTTTTAAAGCTTTAGGAAATATTTCAAAGAACTTCACCAAAAAAATCATCTAGTGGTCCTCATCTCTGGAAGGGAGATCCCACCTGTGTTTTATATCAGACACCTGAAATGAAAATGGTTGGCTGTGTGTGCCAGGCAGTGCCCAGGTGGAAGTTTGTCCAAACTACCCCAAAGTCACGTGCAATAGAAGGGCCTTTGAATTTCCTAGCTGAAACCTCTCAAGTCTTTTGCTCTTCCCTGGGCATAGTTCTGCCTTGAATGTGAAGTTTCTCCACCTGCTATTCCTAGAAATTCCCTTTGGAAAGGCCAGTGTGGCTCAGTATGGAAAACTTCAGATTATTTTAGGGTCACATTTCACTGGGAATAACTTGCTGAGTGTGACTTTGGCTCCCCTTAGTGCTGTCAAGTTTGTCCAGTGCCTTATTTTCCATTAGTCCTGTGCTTTGCTTGACTCCTGTGGGAACTGAGCAGGTCCAGGCACAAGGAGAGTGGCTGGTGGGATAGTTCAGCCCCTCTTTGGCTGTAAGGTTGTTTTCCTCACTGTTGTTGCAGATGTAATCTGGGCTTAATCCCCCAAGTCTAAACCTGTGACTCCCCAGAGGACCTGAAGCCTTTTGTTGGTTTTGATTTGCAGCCTTATTATAGACAAATTAATGTCCGTGAGTGACAGCAGGGCAGCCAGAGACGAGAAGAAAATGAGTAATTAACATATATTGGGTATTACTGATTGCTTTTATGATTATCTGGATTTTAAGGCATTAGCTGGAAAAATAGCTCCTAATCCCTTATTAAAGATAAAAGGCAAGTCATTAAAAGTAGGAGGTTGTTTTCAGTCCCGAGAAGCACTGGAAATATGTCTTGGCTCCGGCAGCAAACTAACCTTGAAAGCCTGTAATTCCAAGTTACTCGGCTTAGTTGTTCTCCTCAGCAAGGGAATTTCTGAAGTTTCCCATGTGCTGGGAGGTGGAGGGGATGTGAGACAAAGCGACCCTTGTCACAGGAGCTGCCTGCCTGGCACTGGGACAGGGCCCTCGGAATCTCCTCGGCATTAGCCAGGCCCGGCCCAGCTGCTGGGCTGGGAACGTTCCCCAGCTCCACGGGGTTATCCCAACTTTGGGCTCTGTCAGGGCAGGGCTCCTATAAGGGGCTCCTCTCACCCCACAACCCCTTCCTGCCTTCCCCTCGCCACTGTGCCCAGTTTCCTGCCCAGCTAACTGGTTTCAGGGCCAGCTAACTGGTTTTGGGGCTGCTCACTGAGCTCAATCAGCAAAACGGGCTGATCCCAAAGGGAAGGGGGAACAGAGGCTGGAGTGCTGGGAAGGCACTAAAGCTGAGGGAGGGTGATGTTTCCCTGTGTGGGGTCAGAGGAAAGCGACAGCACCCTTTGCTGAGGTACAATAATCATTTGCAGGAACTTGCCACACAGTAGGTCTTCCTTAATAATTAAGGATTTTTTTTGTAAAATGAGTGCATTCCTTGTTTCTGGGTAATGAAATCTGAGCACCAGTGAAACCACAGCCTTTTCAAGTTTGTTTCCTGTATTTTAACAGTTCTGTGCTTCAGCACATCATGTTTATGTACTTCTACTATACTGTCAAAAAGCGATTTAAAATGCACTGGGAGCAATTAAAAGGAAATAAAGATGGCATTTAATGACTCTAAGGAGATCAGTGCTTGTAAAGGGATTTACATTGGAGGAAATGCTGTTCTGATGGAATACAGTTTGGAAAACACTGCCCTTTCCATCCCAAGTTGTTTAAAAGGTTATTACTGGTACTTGGTTCATTTGTTCCCTTTTTATTTTATTTTTTTTTCCCTGTTTGGTGTGTTTTTAAGTCCTGGACAATGTTTAAGACCAACTGTGCTTCTGGCTGCTCAGTGCTTTTGGTGCCAAGGCCAGTTTTGTGCTTGAGGAAGGATTGAAAAAGTAGAGGTGGAGTTTGACTCCATGGTGGGCTGGTCAGGATTGATTCCTGAGGAAGCAGTGCAGCTCTGGGAATCGGTCAGTGTTTCCCTCCTCTGGTCTTGGTTGTGCTGGGACAGCCCTTGCTGTTTGTAAATATCTTCTGATATAGAGTTAGTGTTTTTCACTGTGGGTTCTGATCTCATCCTCCAGCCCGTGATGCCGAGCAGATCATTAATCCCAGCATGGGGTTTCCAGTCTCTCTTCATTACTGAAGTTGCTCTGAGAACCTGGCAAAGCACACAGGTTTGGGCAGCGATGGGATGGCCGGAGCAGAGAGCAGCTATGTGGGGAGCTCACTAATGCAATAGAATAAATGAGCTTGGAAGGCACCATCAGCAGGCCCAAACCTCTGCTCTGAGCAGGGCCAGCTTGGTAATTAAGTGATTAATGCTGGGTTCTGAGCTGTGGTATCACTGTCATTAGGTGGAAGTGCAGGTGGCACAGAGCCCCAAGGAGGCACATTGGTTATTTTTCTCTCCCCTGGAATCATCCTGGTTTCTTTGGATGCTCAGGGCAGGGAATACTTGGGTATCCTGGGACTCCCTTGAAGCACAGGTGGTACAAAACTGTTTTTGCCAAGCACAAGGAATTGCATCTTCTCTCTCTTTTCCTGTGGGTTCATTCCCCTCACATGCAGGAGGTGAGTCCTGTTGTATCCATCCTTCTCCTCACTGGCAGAACAAAGGAGGTGACATGACCCTGCAGAAGACACCACTCACCATGGCCTGCCACTCTGGGGCTAGACAGGGGCTTGACCATTAGGAAGGTCAGTGCTTATGCAAAAATCTGCCCCCAGCCATTCCATTTGGTACAAGCCATCCCCAAACCGACCTCCTGCTTGTGTTTTCCCCCCAAATGTCTAATAATTAACAACCTGCTTAATGCACGACGAAAGACCAATTAACCCTAAAGCATTTAGTGAACTACATGTAAATTAGTTGTAAAATGTGTCTGTAAACATTAAATGTTAGGCAATTACATAAACCAGTAATTGCTAAAGTTGCATTTATGAGCTTAAAAGAAAAAAAAAGTCTGCTCAAGTAGCACTTGAGAGAACTCTGCTAATGGTTTTGTTTTTAACTACAGCCACCCTGGTCTGGGTAAGTCCTAGCAGGCTGGGGCAGCTCAGATCCCATGTGGTTTTAGCTGTGGAAGCAAAAAAAGGCATGGTCACCTTGTGCACCTTTGGAAACCACGGTGGAAACCTCCAAAGGGCAGTCCCTGGACTCGAGAAAGAAATGGTAGAAATGTGGTGGATGGTATCCCGTTGGGTACCAGTTCCTGGTGGTTTCATGGGTTGGTTGTTGGGTTTTTTTGGTTTCAGGCTGTACAAAACATCCCAGACCTGGCTAAAGCCTCAGGGCTGGATGGGGCCTGGAGAGGTGTGAGCACACGGGACTTGGCCACTCACTGCTCTTGAGTTCACTCCGCATTGTGGAGCCACCTGCCTCCCACGTTAGCCTTTGGGAGAGGCTGAGTGCCTGTCCACCCACCTGTGTGCTGCACTTTCACAGGAAGAAGCTCATTTGCTTTTCTGCGCAGATTTTAATCCCCTTAATTGGCTGTCTCACTCCGAGGTGGTCCGGGTCACCCACTGCTTCTCAAGCTCCTGCTGCTAATGGTCTTAAATAATTCATTTTCCTTGGACTTATCCTCCAGGTTTTAGTGGGATCTTTCAGTTTGCTACTTTTGCTTTGACCTCAGCTTGTGTTGGACCCAGATGTTCCTAAATGGTGCAGTGGAGTGTGGCTTTGCCCCCTCATTGTGTGTATTTGTGCTTCCTTACTGCTTTAGAGCCTCTTTGTTGTTTTGGTAAAAGGATCTCTCTGTGTGGCTCATGTTGCATTTCATAAGGAGTCTCCAAATGTGTCTCTAGATACCAGATTTCTCATTTTTCAGTGAAAAAACAAGTTGGGTTTGTTTGAAGTCTCTTTCTTCCTCCCTCAGTTTTGGCAACAGCATTTTCTGGAGTATCTTAATTACAGTGCAGTCACTTGCTGAAAGCCAACCTGTGCTTACTTTTCCTGGTTAAATCCATTGGATAATGGTCTTTTATTCTTCTTGCACACGATTTTGCTGGTATAGATCCTGCTTGTGTTCCTTTCCTAAAAGTGGAAATGTTATACTTCTGTTTGGTTGATTGAATTACAAAAATTTGCTTAAAGCAGTAAAACTACCCTCCAGTGTGGGCGAGACCCCAGCAAATCCACAGCTTTTTCCACCATAATCACGTTCCCTGGGGGTTCAGTGCTTGTGTGGGAGGTGGGGGTGAGGCTGGGAAGCTCAGAGGAGAAAGGAGGCACAAGCTTGGACTCCACTTGCTGTTGCAAGGGGAAACCAGTGAAGAGCAGGAGCTGCCCAAATGTCACCAGGCTTTTGAGAGCAAGTTGAATGAGGAGTTTCTGGGAAGCCAGTTGGAAGGAGTGTGCTGCTGGCACCCCGGAGCTGTGCTGAGCCTGGAGTTAATGGTGGTTAATTTTTAAAGGCAGGAGCGAAATGGTTATTGTGCCTGTCTCTCAATAGGGCCTTTCTGCTCCCGAAATGCCATTGCAAGAGCCTTTTGCTGAGTTGTCTTGACTCGGAGAGAAAAAGAAAATGCCCTCAGAGAAGTGATTTATCCACCCAAAGCTTTGCTTTGCCACGCTGCTCACTGATGAGGACAATTCGGTCAGGATGGTCATGGCATTCTCCAGGGATGCCAAGTGAGGGAAGTGCTGAGCACAGGATTTTTATCAGGATTTAAAATACAGAATAAATTCAGGCACCCAAAGGGCGGGTCTGTAGAGATGGATCTACTTGATGGAGCTTGCTTTGCAGCAGCAGGGAAACTTGAGGAAAACCAGCATCCAGACATGAAACCAACTGGTTTTATAACCACCCTGCCAGGCCAAGTCCTGGTCCTCTCCCAGTCAATGGAAACATTGTCTGGATTCTCAGGCTGGCTTTGCAGCTTTTTAGATAAGTGGCTGTTAAACATTTCGAGCCAAAAGGGCAGTTTGTCACTGAATGAAGCTTTTCAGAAGTGGTGAAAAAATAGAAAAGCCAGTTCCAAAGCATCTCAAAGGGAGTTGGCACCTTCCTCCTGCTGCTCGTCAAGGCGAGGTGGTTTCCTGAGCTCCAAATGGATTTAGTCTACCAAATTCACACATGAGAAAGTAGATGGAAACTCCCTTTTTACAAGGAGTCACATGGAAAAGGCACGGGGCAATGGGTGCAACTTACTCCCGGAGAGACTCTGATTAGACAGAAGAGGAAAATTTTTAATGCTAACAATCAGCCATTGGAATAATCTCCAGTGATGTTCTTTTGGGGTCCCTTTCAACCCAAACCATTCTGGGATTCTAGAAAATGCATATTTACACTGTGGCTTCTCTTTGCTCCGTGGAGTTGTAAGCAGGGCAGGTTATCAGGAAGCAATACCAACCTACAGAACCCCCACAACGTGTGTGTCCTTTCCTCGTGTGCACCTGCAGTGATGGCAAGGAACAACCACCCACGTTTGTGTCCGTGCCTGGAGCAGTGTTTGGCAACATGGGAAACAGAGGGGATGGAATGAAAGGAGCAGAAAGCAAGAAGTGTGGGTGCCAGGGAGCCAGAGACATTCAGTACTCCTTGAGATACTACCTGGCAATGGAGGTGGGCTCCACTGCAGCTGGAGACATGGGACTATGGGCTTGGCATCCCTGGAAACTGAGGGAATAAATATGGAAGATTCTTGCCTGCCTGCACGTGGCTTCCTCCCTCTGGGGGGGACCTGTCCCACCAAGGGAGACTCCCAGAAGTGCTGAAGCAGTCCGAGCTGCTGTGGAGATTGATTGAATGGGACAAATAGACAGGGATGAAACCCTGCCTGTGAGGAGAGCTTAATAGGCAGAAAATTGGCTGTTGCAGCCCCAGGGCTGGTTGGAAAGCTCAGAGAGGGGAGTTACTTCTTGTCACTGCATGGAAGCTTAAACTCACGAAAAGAGCCCAGAGCTGCTCTAGCTGTGCCCTTAACACTGTCCCTGTACCCTCCCTGTTACCTACAAGAGGTAAGTGGTCAGTGATAAACTGGATTATAGTTTGGCAGGACGGCTTGTGGCTGATGTGAGGAAATGACACCATTTATTCAGGCGCTGCAGCACATGAAACCAGCTTTGAAATTGTCTTTGGGGAGCAACATGGCAGTGTTGGAAAAGAAAATGGTGAGGTTTTTTTGCTCCCCAGAGGAGCAGGAGTTTTCTCTTGTGCTGTCTTACAGTCAGCATTTGCTTTGTGCCCTCATGGTGTGATTGATGCCAGCGGAGGAATGGGAGGGGTTGTCCGGGGTCGTGAGTGATCTTATGATGTTCAAGACACCACAACAGGACCCAGCAGGGTCCCAGAGAGGGGGACAGCACCAGCCTCTGCAGGAGATGGTGAAAACCATGCTCCTTTAAAAAGGGAAACAGAGAAAAGCCAAAGAAGGATGAAAATGCTGAGAATTAGGGAGGGCTTTTTGAACTCTGCTCTGTGTGGCAGCCACTGTGCTGCTGTTTCACTGGAGACTTGTTCAGGTCCAAGGGAGGTGTGGTGCCAGACAGCATCCTGTATCCCTGTGACAGCAGGAAATGCTGCAGAGCTTCAAAGAAAGCCAGGCTTTCTCTAGATGCTGCTCTTTCTTTATTAACGTCTTCTTGGCAGCTGCTCAGGAATAGCTCCTTAAAAATGTGCTGCTGCAGCAGTTTGACACAAGTGGAAGTAAGATGGCTGACCTCCAGGACTAGTCCAAAAATCCCTTTGTTGTCCATTTTTTGTAATGAACTGCTTGTGATGTAGTTTGTGTCGGGGTTTACAACCAGCAGGGTTTGGCACAGGGACTAGTTGGTTCAGAAAAATAAGGCATCACTGCCTTTGACACCATTAAAAATGGCACTTGGAGAATCTAGAAAATATAAAAACATGTGACCGAGAAAGAGAAATGTCCTGTTTTTCTAGCAGTTTGGGAGCCAGGCACTGCTGTGCCCTCTGGCTGTGGCATACCCACAGAGGATTGCATGGTCCACGTACACCCAGTTCCCCACCCTGGGATGCAGGAGCCTGGTGTGGATGTGAGCAGGTAACATTGAGTGTGGCTAATCGTGTGTCTGTGGGGTGCTGTCCATACCAATGCCCTGGGGAATCCACAGCTGCCTCTACTCCTGGCAGGTTGTGTGGGTATTGTTACTGCCTGCAGCTGGAAAAACAGGCAGTTTTCTAAGGCAGAGCATCCCTTGAGAGAGACAACTTTGCAAAAAGGCTCATCATTGGATCGGGGATATGGCACGTGGCGGTCTCTCCATCATAGCCACGTGGCTGGAATTGGCAGGCTGTCTTCTTCTATAGGCATTGCCTTTTAGGATAAGGATCACCAGCTTTTCATGAGATGGTGCTGGCTTTGTTTAGAAGGTTCCCAGACTGATTGTCCACAGATCACACCTTGCCCATGTGAGCTGTCTGCTACAGGTGAGTTAATGTGAGGAGATGTTTTTGGAGGAAGGGTCCTTTTTCTCTCCCTGTGTCTCCAAGGAACGTTTCAATGAATATCTGTAGGCATAGCACCGGTACGTGATCTCGGCAGCACCCAAGGCCAAGGGAGCTGGGAATGCTCAGCAAGTGGTTACGTAAACACTGCTGTTCTTCTGGCACTTGAAGGGACGTGGTATTAGTAAGCATTTGTCTAATACCGAAGAGTTTTTGCAGATCAAAGACTTAATATATGCCACATGCTGCAGAGGAGCTTACAGCAGAACGTGTACAATTGTGCAGTCCAACAGTCCAGCAAAATGGATTATTCCCTAGGCAGCCAGTGCTGTTCATTGTGTCTGGGGAGGGGCACGACCAAGGCATGGGGGATATTGGCTTGGAGAGGGGTCGAGCAGCTCGAGTAGAATTCTCTGCCCCCCGTAGTCGTGCAAGAAGAGGCCCGGGATGGGACCCTGGTGGCGCAGGGAGTGTTCCCTCCTGGCTGCCAAGTGCTGCCTGTGGACAAGTCTAATCTGCCTCACAGCCAGCCCGCCCCGGCGCGGGGTCAAAAACTAATCGCTCCGAAGCAAAGGAGCAAAACAAGCAAAAGAGAAATTCTCACGCTTGCTTAGAGCGATTAGCTGGAGAGCGGATCACCCGGGGCTTCTCTGGGACCCTGGGAAAGGCTGGCCTGTGGGAATGGCACATGGGGCTGTGCTGGGCACTGGTGCTGGTGGAGCAGGACAGCAGCCCTACAGGGCCTGGCAGAGGTGCCCACGAGGACTGTTTGCAGTGGCTCCTGGTCTAGGGGTGACCCCGTTCAGGTTTGCCTTTCGAGGAAGCTGGTACAACCATGGGCCATCAGTGCCTCCCTGCTTGCCTTTATCTGGTGTCTTGTATGGACACTAATGCAGAATCAAAATTGGTTTGGGGAATGGATGGATTTCTGAATGAAAACTACTTCAACTGTGATAGCATTGTCTGCACAAGTGTTTCACTGTGCTGACTGTGGATGGATTTGAACTGAGCTTAGGCCAAGTGAGGCAGCCCCAGGAAGGAAGGGGAGTACAATCATGTCCTGTTTTAATAATCCTGCTTGGAAAGCACATTTGACAAGCAGCCTTCCTCGAGAACATTGCCACAGGCTCTGGGCAGGGATTTGCACCAGGTCTCAGGGGATTTCTGTAGCTGCCGATGCACTTGGAGGTAACAGAGAACTTCATGCCCAGTGGTCCCCTTGGCCCTGGTGGAGGAAGGAGTTGACTGAGGTGCAGTCCCAAGGGTCTTTAGAGGTGTCCCTGGCAACAGCACACTGAAAAAGCAGGAGGAAAAGGGTTGGTTGAGTGGAGAAGAGGCTCTTTTCCTTGTGCATCAACACAGATGGGTGCCCCCCTTCCCTCATCCCGAGACAGCATCATACACCTGGAGAGCCAGGCTGAAACCACCTCCCACCCATCACCAGCCAGGCCCTTGGCACCAAAGCAGGTGACTTTAGGGTATGGGCCAATGCTACAAAGGCCCCTGGCGTTCCTGTGTGTGGCTCTGCCATCGTGATGGGCAGTGAGGGAGGGCTCCCACCAGAGCTGTTTTTGGAGTGGGCCTGGGAAGTTCAGTTGTCATGCTAGAATGTGTCTCTCCCTATTTCTGAGCTCGCTGCGATTCCTCTCTGTTGATGGAGATTGATTTTTGCCTTTGGGAACCCGAGGGTATGCATTGTGCTTGGAACTGGCCTGAGCTGAACTAGGAGAAAGTGCTGATGTGTTCGCTCCCTTCTGCAAGTGATGGATTTTATAAGCTGCCTCCCAGCCACGTGTGGCTGGATGGAACAGGAAAGGGAAGAGGGGGAGCTGAGAGACATCACCCGTGGCTGGCATTACCCACATTGCATTGGAGCATTTTACCCTCTGCAATTAATAGCTAAAGTCCTCCCCCATTGAGGGGAAAAATATAATCCCAGCCATCTATATCTGTGGATTAGCCTCTTCTCTGCTGCATTTGTCTGCTGACCATCAGGTTGTTTTCTTCAATGAGACAGCAAGGAAAACAATATAAACCAGCTCAAGCAGCAGCAGCAGCCACCCCTGGTGTCAACAGTGTTGGTTCCAGCAGCTCCAGAGGTGCATGGAGGAGGTGGAAGCAAAGGTGATGGCCAAGGCTGAGGCAGGCTGGCTCAAAGGTCGGGCAGGGGAGGGCTCCAGGAGTCACCCCCTGGGTTAATGACTCTCCAGGCCCTAAGCCCACCTGAGCACACAGTGTTCGCCTGGAGATTGAGATGAAAATATGTTCTCCTTGCTAAAGAGAGCATATAAACAACCCATAAACGGCCCATTAACCCACAAAATCGCAATAAAGAACATGTGGTCAAGCGAGCCATCGGGGACCTGTGACCCGGCAAATGCCTTAATGGCATTGTGAACCTTCTCATCGTTGCTAAACAGGGATAATGGGAAATTACAGGGAGCAAAGGAAGAAGGAAGGAAAGAAGGGGTGACAGAGGATGGCACCCGGGTTCAGTGAGTGGAAGGTTGTGGAATGATCCTGTTCCGGGATGGACTCTCAGGGTAACACTTCCATGTAATAAAAGCATTTCAGAGTGACTCAAAAGAGAGAACTTTCCCACTGGCTCCAGCAGATGTCTTCAGCGGCTCGGGAAGCTGTGCTGCCCCTTCTCTTCCATGCAGCAGCCTCCTCTGTGCTCCATGCTGCTTTTGAAGCAATAGGACAGACATTCATTTCTTTTGCAGCTGTGATGTTTGAATTCTGTTTGAATACAAACGTACACTGAGAGTCATTAGTGCAGGCTGAGCGGGAGGGCAATGGAAATGCATGGCACAGGTACTCTGCCATCTCATCCCACCCCCTGCCATGGGCAGGGACACCTTCCCCTAGCCCAGGTTGCTCCAAGCCCCGTCCGAGCTGGCCTTGGACACTTCCAGGGATCCAGGGGCAGCCACAGCTTCTCTGCCCAACCTGTGCCAGGGCCTGCCCACCCTCACAGGGAAGGATTCCTCCCAGTATCCCATCTAAGCCTGCCCTCTGGCAGTGGGAAGCCTTTCACCCCTGTCAGAAGTCCCTCTCCAGCCCTCCCAGAGCCTGCAGGAAGTTGCTTGCATTGTGATGGGAAGGCTGCTGTAGCAGTGGGGCAAGGTACTTGGGTGCCCAGGGAATTCCAAGGGTGTTTATGATCATAAATATACCTTCATTAAAAAGAAGTCTACATTAGGGAAGCACTGTTACCCTAACTGATGAAGAAATGAATTTGCAGCAGTCTTTACTGAGTAATTTAGGAAGAAAGCTATCAGAGTTTATTTAAGAAAAAATAAAGGAGGAAAGGCCATGTTTCTTACTGGTTCCTTTTCTCCCCATTGCAAGTTGTGATTCTGTTCACCCTGGAGAAATCAATGTGGTTGGACACCTGGTGTAATTATTTTGCAAGAGACAGGCAGGTGATCTTTTCAAAAGAAAGGGGTTTTTAGCAGAACTGTTCAAAGTTCATAGTCTGCTGTGTGTCTCTAATGCTGATAAACATCCAGCAGAAAGGATGCCTGTCTTAAAATTTCACATGGTCACACCTTGCTTGTAAGGTGATCCCCTCAGAAAGAGGCTGCAGAGCCCCGGGAGCCCTGCAGCAAGGTGACCCCGGTGGTGTGGGCTCCCAGTGCCTGCGGCAGATGCTCCTAGGCCTTGGGTTTGAATTTGGAATCACACGCGGTTCTTAACCAGGATGGGGTTTCTGCTTCTTTTTCTTGAGCTCTTAATGCAAAGGGACTTTGCCTGTGCTGTATGTTGAATTGTTCCCTAAAGGGGTAGTCTTTTCCACCTGGGACCAGTTGGGTTTTTTTCAGTGCATTGGTGCCTGACTAAATGGCGTTGGGTCGCATTCTTCATGTATAGATGGGACAACCCTTCTGTTAAATATTCCTGTTTTTCAGTAGTGGGCTGGGGAGGTTCCAGCCTGCCTTGCAGGCCAATGGCAGCCCAAACCTGGCTGCCAAGGGAGGGAGGGGAAAGCCAGCACTGGGATGCTGTGCCAGCAAGCCCCAAGTTGGTTTGGCCGGAACTGGTTTTAGGTCATATAAAAAAGGGGGTGAAGGATCTGGGCAGCTCAGAGCGTGGCAGGTCCGCGGGCAGCGCCGCAGAGCGCATTGGTTTTGAGCTCCATAGCGCCTTTTTTACAGGGGCTGCAAATTGCTGTAACCTAGTTAAGGTCTGTAGGAAGAGACAAGTTTTCCTGAACTTTACTCCCAGCTTGAACTTGTCAGAAGTTCAGAAGGAGGCAAGGAAGGGGAGAGAGGGAGGCAGAGGCACCCTCGCTCCCGCCCCTGCGTCCGCAGCGCCGAGGATGTCAGATGGCAAAGGCAGCCTGGAGAAACAGCTGAATGGCCTTGGGGAGCAGGGCAGGGAGAGGAGCCGCCTGTCCCTCGTCATCTGCCAGGCCCTTAACCGCAGTATTTTCACCTCTGCAGTCTCCCCCGCTGCCGAACGCATCCGCTTCATCCTCGGCGAGGAAGATGACAGCCCCGCGCCCCCGCAGCTCTTCACCGAGCTCGATGAGCTCCTGGCTGTCGACGGACAGGAGATGGAATGGAAGGAGACTGCAAGGTGGGTTGGTTTTCCTTTGCCCCGAAAGGCAAGAGCAGCCAGCAGCACTCCCCTGGGAAATTCCTGGCTTCGGCATTCCATTGGGGCGTACCTGTGCTCTGGGATCGCCTGGGGAAGCCACAGCAAGGAGCTTGTACGGCTCAAACTGCCTTTCTTTGAGAAACGAGGGAATTGGAGGGTTTGTTTAAATATTCCTTCAAAATAGGAAAAAAATAGAGTAGCAGTTTGATTGGAATAGTCTGCCTGTGGAGCTACAACCGTGGGCTTAGTAGTGCTTTGCAAAGGGGGATATGTCTTGGCCAGAGTTGCCAGAAGTGGATACCTGAGTCAAAACTGCTTCAGCTCTATTGCCCCAAAATAGCCTTTGAGCCCAGCCCCACTGCACACCATAAGCTGGGAAATTTGGCTGTCACTCTCCTAGCAAGATACTGATGGGATTCATTTTAGATAGGAAAAGAAACTTAGAGGGTTTTCTTGTGCAGAAATTATTCAAGGTGTGTGTTAAATGCTGGATGGTGTTGCCTGCTTTGAGTTCCTTGGTTGGGTTCTTTGGTGCTGCCATTAGTTTGGTCCAAAAGCCATGCCAAAAAACCTGGGATGTTTTTGGATCTGGGTGCCACAAGCTACATGGGGTTTATTTCTGAACCCCACCGAAAGGGCCTTTGGGTTGGATTTGTGACCTATTCCCAGTCACCCTCACTGAGCTTGGGGCTTTTCCTTTTCCTTTGTGGTGGCTGGGCTAACCACTTTCCCCACCTCCTGCTCTTGAGGGCACACTTTGTGTTTGTAGTTAGCCCAGGTTTGGTTACCTAATCTTCTTTACCTGCACTTTAATGAGCCACTCCACCACATACCCCTTTACCCCTTTATCTTCCTTTATTTTTACCTCTCAGTACTTGGGCAACCTATTTAACAATTTTGCACCTTCTACTCTTTAATTCCTGACTTGTTGCTCATCCTTTTCTCCCTCTATTGCTTTTCTTCCCTCTTGCCATTTGTTCAGTACTTTCTGGGTTTGGGTGTTTTCACACTTCTGCGGCAGAAGGGCTGTGCAGAGCTGTGTATGGGGCTCTCTCTCGGGATCTTCTCCCTAGTAACAAGGCATAGGATGAGAGGAAACGACCTCAAGTTGTGCCTGGGGAGGTTTAGCTTGGATACTGGGAAAAATTTCTTCACCCAAAGGGTTGTCTGCCCAGCACAGTGGTGGAGTCCCCATCCCTGGAGGGATTTAAGAGACACAAACCACCCTCGTGTGCCTCTGGGGCCCTGGAAAGTGCACTGAGAGCCCCAGCAAGGCACCCCTGGCTCTGGGCCCTTCAGAATTAGGTTCCTGTCAGCAGCAGTGGCTCCAAAGCGCTGAGGTTTGTGACAAAAATCTGCCCCTGGGGCACCTGGGGGCCTCCAGAATGACACCCGGTGCCCAGGGAGCCATGGGCAGTGTCCCTGTGCTCAGCTTGTACCTCTGCCAAGCAGGATGCAGAAGGCATCTTCCAATTTGTGTTTTTAGACCTACAGACAGGGCTGTGTCAACGGGGTGTTAATATTATCACGTGTAAAATGGTGAAGGGTGTAAATGCACTGCCTGGCAGGGCTCACATAATTAAAAAAGGCCATAGCAGAAGTTTAGAAAAGCCCTGTCCCCCACCCCACAGCCCTGCCATTTCCTTTTCTCTGTAATCCCATCACCTCCCTGCCTTGTAGAAGGACAATCCCCACCCTGTGCTGGACACATCTTGGTTCCCAAAGGTTGGGTTGGGGGCCTCCAGCTGCTGCAGGTGTTTTCCTGCTTTGCTCTGTGTCCTGTGACCACCTCTGGAATGCAGGCATTCCCAAGGCAGCACAGCCTGGTTAGAGGAAGGTGTCCCTGCCCATGGCAGGGCCTTGGAACAAGAGGAGCTCTGAGGTCCCTTCCAACCCAAGCCATTCTGTAATTCCATGAATAGAGCAGGCATTAGTTCACCCAGGTTTGCAAGTTCATATTTGTTTTAGTGTGTTGGTATTGTGGCTTTCAGTGAGAAAAGTAAACAGAAAGCAAATATTGATGGTTGTGAGTAATCACTTTCCCTAGAAGGACAAACACTTGGAAATGTGCAGCGTTTCTGCTCTTACAGAGTAAATGTGTCTCACAGAGCCCCTGAAATGCACAGATTTGCATCCCCCCAGGTCCTAAAGGTGTCCTAGGAAACACCTATTTTTGTGAACCAGAAGAACTTTATTAATTGGACATGAAAATCAATCTTTTAGCTTGAGTTAAAAAGCAGCTTTAAAAAAACCAAGTCTCAAAAAGAGATTATTGCAATTGTAAAGCATAATTGATTAATCCCCAAGTAATAAATTTTTCAGGATTAAACACAATTTACTTGCTGTTAACAATATTCTTTTGAACCCATTTATGAGCTTCCTTACCTTTACCTTTTTGCATGGATTTTGTCTTACTAATCCCCTTACATTAGTCACTGGAATTTTCACTTCCCACATATCTTAAAATAGGATCTGAAGTGGGGATTGAAAAGCACTTCTGCTTTGCCATCAGGGGATATTGAAACCCCTTTTGCTGTGCCCCCACTTCACATCAGAGCCGTGTCTGGGTGCTGTGGTAAAGCAAAAAGGTGTGGGGCAGGTCCCAGCTGCCCATCCCTGTGCACTCCAGGCTGGGCACAGCAGAGCCAAGGGCAGGGTCAAGGCTGGGGGAAGCTGGGCTGGGCTGCAGCCCAGGGAGGGGGACTTGGTTTTAGGGGTGTAAAGCGTGTTGTGCTCAGCCCAGGATTTCACCTTTGCTCTCACCTGCCACCAGAGATAAGAGTTCTGGGGTCCCAGACCTGCTTGGTTAAATCATTAAACAAGGGCTGCAGGGAAAGAATGAGCCCCTTAGTTTGTGTCTTGCCCCTTGGTGGCTCCCTTGTTCTCTAAGAACACCTTCACACGTGCTTGGGGAGTGCTCCTCTCCGTGGCACAGCAGTCCCAAGCTGCAGAGTTCTGGCAGTGATGGTTTCAGAATCATTTAGGTTGGACAAGCCCTGTGAGACAATTGAGCCCGACCATTAACCCAGCACTGCCAAGATGCTCAAGGGCAAGTCCCCTTGTTTCCAGCAATGCTGATTTCTTTCCCTGCAGCTTTGATCCAGTGCTGTTGCTCTGCCCTCTTGTAGGTGGATCAAGTTTGAGGAGAAGGTAGAACAAGGTGGGGAGCGATGGAGCAAACCGCACGTGGCCACCTTGTCCCTGCACAGCTTGTTCGAGCTGAGGACATGCATAGAGAAGGGCTCCATCATGCTGGACATGGAGGCCTCTTCCCTGCCACAGGTGGTGGGTAAGTACACCTGCCTTGGTTCTTTCCCTCAGCCCCTCCCCACCAGGTTTGTTAACCCTGCTGCGGTTCTGTGGGTGGTGTTAATGAGAAAGTGCTGCTTTTCCAATAAAAGAGGAAAAGGAAGAATCCTCCAAGCAATAAGAGGGAAAACTAGAAAGCCCTAGGATGTGGTTAGGATGGGGCATGCTCCCCCAGCAAGGGAGAGGGAAGAGCAGCCCCACCCCATGGAATGGGAGGGCAGGTTTTTTGCAGTCAAAATAACCATGGCCTGGGGTGACACTTGGTGACATTGCTGAGAGCCAGATCATGTTCCCCATGGCATGGGAGAACTCACAGAAAGCAGATTTTCCAAGTGAGCCATCCAGTGGAGGGGCATTTAACCAAAACATTGAGGTTAAAAGCCATTCTTTATGTGAGGAAGTGTGGAAGAGCAAAAACCTCCCCCCCGAAACTCAGTGCTTTGAATTATCAGCTTAGGAAGCAAGGTCAAAATTGTCCTGGCATGGAACTATCCCATACACTGGTTTGTGAGACTTGGAGTTATAAAAGCTGCCTCTGGTGTTAAATGCAGGGCTGTGAGCTTAGCTTTGGAAGTGCTTATAGTGCCATTTATCTTCCTTTGCCCTTTTGTGTCTGTGTGTCCAAATGCACAGCTTTGCAAAGTGTAACAGAATAAACTCCCCAGAACCTCTGAACTTCTAGGCTCAAGCTGAACCTGCTTCAGAAACAGCAGCTGATGTCCGTGGTCCAGAACCTTAAACCCTCAAACATTAAATTTCCTTTTGAAGTCCCTTCGAGATGTCACCTTCAATCTCCTTCTTCAATGCCCAAATTAAATCTAATTCCAGGGAGATTCAATTACACCTCAGTGGCTGCTGCTGCTGCTGTGACACTGTGACACTGTCCTGAGCTGGGTGTTTCTGCTGGTCCAGACCCTTAATCAGACAGGTAGGGATGTCCAGGACTGGATTTTCAGGATGATTTAATCACGATCACTTGGCTCCTGTCTGGTAGTGACATGCAGGAAAGGAAAACTCCCAAGAATAGCTCTCTTTGTTGTTTGTGTTATGTCAAGAACGGGGAAGGGAAGATGCCAGATGGAGAAGGATAAACTTGATGAAGGTTCTGAAGGAAATATTCCAAAAGTCACTAACCAAAACCATGAACAAGAAAAGCTTGTAGAAAAATGACACTTAGAAAAATCAACCTCTTTCTGAACATTTTGTGTAAAGGTACCTGTGTGCATATACCCACCCTGCCCTGATTTGGGAGGGAGAACTAGGCTCTTCCCTAGGGACTCGAGGAGGCACTAATTCTTGGGCAGTGTGCAGAGGACTTTCTGACTCACTGAGTTAGCAAATGTGATGTGTGTCCTGCCTCCCCTTTTCCAGAACTTTTATTATTAGCACAAATAAAAGTTACCAGCAGACAAATAAGAGCTGCCACTTGCCCTCAGGGGACAGCGTGTGAACTCAGGTCCTCAAGGAACAGCTTCATGTGAGATGTAATGCACGGTGGAGGTTCTTCATACATCTGGTGACCTTTTCACCTTTTTCCTCTGGGACAGGGGAGCAGAAAGGAGGGAATGGATGGGAGGTGAGCAGGCTTTGACGGGGCTGGGAGCCCTTTTCCCTGGTGATCGTGTGAAAGGCAAAGCCATATAACACATCCTGTGTCAATTGGAGCAAGTTCTGCCTGCTGTAGTTGCCATCACTTCAGTCCTGCAAGCGAGTGATTTAATTAGTTGCTCATCTCCAGGATTTTTTCCTGTCCTGAGATTAGGTTTTACTGGGGGCCTGTGAGGTGAACTCAGGCCTGAAAAACTGATAGAAGTTTTTCCATGTGATTTTTGGGAGCGCAATGGAACTTGCGAGGGAGTTGTAGGTTCTTCATGAAAATCTAGTCTCAGAGCAGATTCCCTTCCCAAAGTAAGAACTATCTTATCCTGGTACAGGTGATTCGAAGTAGGACTTGTGGCATGTAGGAAATAGCAGAAGGGAGTCTCAGTGCAATATGTGTGTGGTGGTGGCTCATGCTGGATGGAAATGCTTATGTTACTTTTCAAACGAAGCGTCCAAAAGAAAGATTTCCATAACAATAAAACCTGGTTTTGAGCTGGGAAGGAAAGCCCCCCAAAAGGTGGGGTGAAAACGATGCATCCCGGTCTCCCCACTCTTCCTGCCCTCAGCTGAGTTGTGAGCTCTGTGGTTGACTTTGCCCTCCTCTCCCCTCTCCTTCCCGCGCCTGGTGCAGAGATGATCGTTGACAATCAGATCGAGACGGGGCTGCTGAAACCCGACCTGAAGGACAAGGTCACCTACACGCTGCTCAGGAAGCACCGGCACCAGACCAAGAAATCCAACCTGCGCTCGCTGGCTGACATTGGAAAGACCGTCTCCAGTGCAAGTAGGATGTTTTCCAACCCCGATAATGGTAATGCAGAGGCTAACTGGCTATGGCCTTCCCTGTCACAGCAACCCACCCAACCCAGCCCACAACTAACTGCGTGGCCCTGACAATGCTTGTCTAACCCCGAGTAGTGTAGCGAGAGCCATGCTGATGGCACATCAGCAGCGGGCTCTGGAGGCTGCTTCGGCCGTGGCACGGCGCTCTAACCACATCTTCACTGGACTGACAGGGGCAGGAGGGCAGGTGGCAGCAGCAGGGAAGGCAGAGGGCTGCTCTTCCAGCTGGCGTGTAGGAGATGATGTAGGAGCAACGACAGGAAAGAGAGATTTACAAATCTGATCCTCCAAGGCCCATCACCTGAAATGTTTGGGCACAGATGAAGCTTCCATGCACGTTCCGTGTCCGTAACAGACAGTGTCGGTGGCACTCTCAATCAAAAATGACCTGGCAGTAACATCTAGCTTGCATTTTATTGCTCTACAATCATTGTCCAGTGGGGTAAAGCTGATTTCCATCTTGCTTATTCGTCCTAAAATGGTTTTGTGGCGTTTGTCCTGACTGTGTCTCTTTTTGTGTCTAAAAAGGCTGTAGTAGGTAGTGCCATGTTGCTAGTGGAGTCCCAAAATGTGTGTGTGTGTGTGTGTGTGTGTGTGTGTGCAGACAGCTACAGAGGCCTGGGCACTGACTGTACTTGCCCCTGCGTGCAGATTTGGGGTCTTCTTACTCATAGTAATCAAAAGAGAGGGGGTTTAAGCCTCTCAACTGCCTCCTGTGACACTCTGGAAATTGGGCTAAAAGTTACCATTTAAAAATACCCAGAAAGAAAAGCAAGTGGAGAAATTATTTTCTTCCTGCTCCACCAAAGGCCTCTTAGCTTGCTGTGTTCTGCTGCTAAAACTCATCCTAACACTTCTCCCTAACCTATTCTCACACTTCATTAATATTTCCTACTCTGGGTCATCCTTTGCTTTTGCAACAGGAATGTGTGTGCATGTGGAGAATATTTATTGCTCTTGGTGGTGCCTCTTGTCATATCTGAGTGCCTTGATAACGCAGTGATTGAGTGAATAACGTGAGCCAAGGGAGTGCTCTAGGAGAATATCCCTGCAGGAGTCCAGGGGAGCAGAGAGGGACTGGGCTCTGGGGAGCACTGCACGGCAATTCCAGCTCTGGGAAAGGGCCTCAGCATGGTCAGATAAGTCCTAAAGCTGCAGGAGCCATGGGCAGGGTCACGTTCCACTAGACCAGCTTGCTCCAAGCCCCATCCACCTTCCTGTCCTGTGCTCCCCACGGTTTGGATGGCAGGCATCTCTGACTGTCTGTGGGCCTGGAGGAGATGGCCACCTTTGCTGAGAGGAGGAGGATCCTGGCCTGTGGCAGAACATCAGACAGACACGTCTCTAGCACACAGCACTTCAGTCACCTCGTGCAGGGGGTGCCCTCAGTTCTGGCCTGCATACCCCTTTCCTGCACATTGCCAGTGCTTATCCTGGGAAGGGTCAAGCTGACAAAGGGCATTCCACACTTTTTCACTCAGCCCCTGCTCATTTTTCATGGCTAAGGGCATCCTTTACTTGGATTTTAGGTGATTTCAATTTCATTCATCTCTTGTTCAAAGGGGCTGTGCAGGTCCTGGCTCAAGCTGAACTACTCTCCAGAAATTCTAGCCTGGCTCTGGCCTTCAGCCACTCCTTTCATGTTGTTCTGACTCTGTTCCCCCACCTGGGATGTTTATATATAACACATTATATTCCACCACAGCTCAAGTGCTTTGAGACTTCAGGAGGGCAAGAGTGACAGACAGAGGGAAATACCTCATGAATAGTTGTTACTGTTATTTATTATTTACATTCTAATGAAAATGTGTTTGATCAAGTTCTACCTCAGATTCAATGAATGCCTCTCATGTCCTTCAGACAGATAAAAATTTAATGGGGCCAACAGGAGTGCAGCTGTCTCTCAACATGGCTAATCATCATAATGAACATGCCTCCAGCCCCAAGTGCTCCTAAATTGCCCTAGAGTTCCTTTCCAGGTAGGTGTTTGCTTTCACTTCAGTGTCAGTGAGACTTCCATCCAATATTGATGCTGCCTGCGGGTCTGTGGGACCCTCTGAGCATCCTCCTCCTGATGAACAACAGCTTTATGGGCTGGTGTGGCTGCCACCTTGCTTGGCTGGCTCAGCAGGGATGCCTTCCACCACACCAGGCTGCTCCATGCCCATCCAACCTGACCTTGAACGCTTCCAGGGCTGGGATCTATTTGGAAATACCCCCGAGGCCATGGCTCTCAAAGTTCCTGAGGTGCCTGTAGCTCACTTAGTTCAGAGCACTTAAGTAACTGAAGTCTTTGGGGCTCCAAAATGCTCTTATTTACACGTGTTGATTCTCAGATGTTGATGGAACTCCTGCAGGGATTTTTGTGTGTGTCTGGTTTTGTTGAGTGGTGTTGTACCAGTTCTTTGTGTCCCTTCCTGGCACAGCCCTTGTCCTGGAGCAGTAGGTAACAGCTGGGCTGGATCTCCAGCTTGCACATCTTGGGCTTTGCCCTGCTATAACACGGGCTCTGTGCTCACTGTGCCTCCTGCAGGTGCCTGAGGCCTGGTCAGTATTTACCAGCCTTCTGTGATGACATTTGCTATCCAGTTTTGACATTTTTCTTTCAGAGCTTCGTGCCTGCCAGCATTTTGTATAATTTAACACCTGCAGGAGCCTTTGGCAAGCGAGAAAACGATCGAAGCCTACTAAACCCAAGCTGGCAGAGGCTGTAGAAAACTGTGATGTGTTTAAGTGTGCGTGTTTAACACCATAAATAATGGCACAGTCCCACAGCCACGTGAGTGCTGCCTGTGCTGCCCAAACTCCTCCTGAGCAGTGTTAGCTCACACCGTGCCGACTGCGGGCTTGGGAAACAGTCGACTTGAAATAACAGGCTGTCTGCAGGGAAGGCTGATGCATGGAGAGTACCTGGCTGCAGGTGAAACCTTCTCTGAAGTCTTTATCCTATGTTAGAGTCCCGGAATGGTTTGGGTTCCACCAGCCCATGTTGCTCCAAGCCCTGTCCAACCTGGCCTTGGACTCTTACAGGGATGGGGCAGCCACAGCTCCTCTGGGTTCAGTGGGCTTTTGTCCACATGAACTGTGACCTCAGTTCCTCTAGAGAGTTAACAATGGCATCAGCTGAATAATATCAGCTCAGAGGAGAGGAACTGGTATCAGAAATGGGGTGTTTTCCAAGGAATGCTTGGAAACCCCTACCAGTGTATGTGTTGGCATTGTTGGAAGCATTGCAGACCAAGCCCGGATTGGTGTGCCTGGGTGTGTATGCATGGGGTCAGGATGCTCACAGCTGATTCCTACAGCAACGGGACCTGATGTTTATTTTCAAAAACCTCTTGTTACTGGTGGTGTTGCATCCTGGGACTGCTCAGCACCACCAGCCCTGCAGCTGCCCACTCACTGCCTTGAGGTGTGCTTCTGAGATGCCTCGGTTTTGGACTCCAGGGATGCAAACTGGCTCCAGCCCTGCCAAGATGGAGCTGCGCAGGAGGTGTTGGCATCTAAACGAGTGGGCTTTGGTCACCGCACTGTGCATCTCAAACTCTCCCACCTGGCTTCCCTGTGCTGCTGCTCGAGCCTTTCTTCCTTGCATAATTTCATTTTCTTTCCTTTTAACGTTTGCCCTCTGCTCTCTTCCTGCTCTTTGCCGCTGCTCCTGTGTCCTGCTTGCCCGGCACAAGCACGCAGCCCACTCGAGAGCTCCGTGCCCTGCCTGGCCACCCGCACCTTGGATGATGAACTGGGAGTGCAGCGCAGCCCCAGCGTGGGATGGCTCAGTAAGTGGCGGGCAGGGTCGGGGCGGGCTCAGGGCTGGGGGCCAGGCGAAGAAGAGGAAGAGGGGACTCGCCCCAGCCGGGCTCCTAACGCTTGCTGCTGCATTAACAGTGGGAAGAGCATGGGTGCCTCCCGTGGGGCATGGTGCTGCTCTGGCTGCTCGTGGTACCCCCACTGTCCTCTCCACTGCTCTCTTTCACTCACTCTGCCTTTTTTCCTTCATCTGGAGTGAAGCAGGTGGGTCAGGCCATGCTTCCCTTCCGAGATGGGTCTAAGCTCTCCAGTGGCATCTCTTTCATCCATAGAAGTATTCTTTGTCAGTTATAAGGGCTTGAATATTCTAATTTCCATATAAATGAACCACAAAAGTAGGCTGTCAGCTTGATCTCGCAGGGATGAGCTCGACTGTCCTGCCTTTTGTAGTATCTGATTTATCTAACTGTGCTTGGCTTCGGCTGTGCCCATGTGCCAGTGTTCCTGGAGTGGCAGGAGCACGCAGCAGGTACACTGTGGTTCCAGGCGGCTCACAAGAAGGAATACTTCCAGTCTACCCACATGTTGTAAAGAAAGCCCAGCTCTGGGCAGTCCAGAGGTTTTTATTCCCACTGCTGATGCTGCTTTACTATTGAGTTGGTTTGTGCTGGGAGCTGATGAGCTCTGAGAACTTGGACACTCCTTTCAGTGTGAATATCAAACCAATATTGCCTCAAAGCATATTTGTTTGTGTTTTGGTTGGTTTGGCTTTTTTTATTTAGTTGTTCTGCTGTGTCTCTGGGGATTGTCTTCACCTCAGCTGAATTTGGCGTCAGGAATCGGTGACTTCTGGCCCATCACTGTGGTGCACACGTTGTGTTAATCAGTGTGATGCTTAAGGTCCATGAGCTTAGTTAATGCGCTTACTTGGAGCGAGGGAGGGGTTTATTAGGGGCAGTTCTGAAGGACCAGGAGCTGCCACTCTCCCTGTCTGTGTGAGCTGTGTACAGTGTGGGGGATGCTGAGGAGGGCAGGGGCCACCCACGCAGGAGAGCTGAGGTGAGGCATTTGCATCTGTGGAAGGACGGGTTTGTGGTGGGTCCTGGGTGACCCAGCACCATCAGTGTCAGCAGCCTGGTGCTGCTTTGCTTTTTCTCCCACAGGCAGAAATGGTGGAAAGTCACTGGCCTCTTTTGCTGTCCTGGGAGTCACAGGAACGCTGTGGGTCGGCTGTGACGAAGCCTTAGCATCTTAAATCTCCCATGTGCCACGGCAAGTGACAGAAAGCAGCCTGTCAGGGTCTGGAATTGCCCCCATCAGCCTCCCAAGGAAAGGTGTTGCTGTAGCCTGAGCCTCTGTGTCCTGAGCGGATCCAAACAGGTGCTTTACCCTGTGCTGATGTTGTTCCTACAGGCAGCCCAGCCATGGCTCACCGAAACCTGACTTCCACCAGCCTCAACGACATCTCAGACAAGCCTGAGAAGGACCAGGTAAGCTCCAGTGCCAGCCTTCACTTGAGGGTGTCTGTGGAGAGGAGCTGCATGTTGGGCAAAGGGCTCTCTGTACCTTAGCACTGAAAAAGGAGAGGGTGACCAAGGTGAGTGGAGCCTTTTTGAGTCCTCTGGCTGGAGCCTCCACTTTTTAAGGTTAAACTCTTATAATGCCTGAAGCAACTGACACCACATTCACAGCATCTTGCTGATGCCCATGAGAAGGGAGGGGAAATACCCAGGGACTGATGGAGTTTTGATCCTCTTCCTGCTGAAGGGTTTCAAGGGTGTGCAGAGGAGCCAGTGTCCTGCAGCACCCCAGGATGAGAGTTCACAGGGGCTGTGGGATGGAACAGGAGCACACAGGGGCACAGATTCTTGCTGCAGCAGCTGGTGGAACAGGGGAGGGGACTGTGCTGACAGGTAATGTGGAAGAGCAGCTCCAAAGTGCAGTAATGAAGTTAAAATGGGCTTTAGTACTGCGTCTCCACGGGTCTGACCCCTTTCTTAGAGCAGGGTAATGTTTGTGGTGTGGCATACGGGCTGTCTTTGTGTGTGTTTCCGTCCTTTCCGAAGGCTGCCGGGTCTGAGGGGTAAGAGTGAGTTTATTCCAGCTCTTAGAAAACTGGTGCCTGAATGAGGTCTCTGTGCAAGTTTCAAAAAACCTTTGTCTGGGTTCAAAAAGTGGGTTATTCTCCAAGTCCGGCAGTTTTTTTGGGGCAGTCTCTTTTTTAGCCGCATCTTTCAGCATTCCCTAGTGCCATGGTGACTCAGAATGCAAATGAGAGCCCCTTTGGAAAATTATTTGGGTAGCACAGCATTGCTGGCCAGTTGAGGATGACTCCAGTCCTTCAACGATGGCTGCTCACAATCTTCTGCAAGTACAGCCTGAAAGGGACACAGCAACATAACTGAGGCAGAAAAGTGAGTTCAGAGCAGTTAAGTATTTTAAAAATAAATAGGTGTTTGCAGAAATGCTAGAGCAGCCCAAAGCTGGGGCTGAGCATTGGAGCAGCTTCAGAGCTCTCACCAGTGCAAACAGGCCCCATCGCCCCTCCTGCTCCAGTGTCTCTGGATGTACAGATAATGGACCTTTTGTGGAGAACTGGGTATAAAAATAGATGTTTTGGTAGCACTAATAGGGAAATCTGTCGATAAATCCTGTTTGGGAGCACGCTGCAAGGTTTTTAACTTCCACTGTAGATAATGCCTGCTAGTGAGAACCATTACTTGATAAGTGTCGAGTTCCAAGAAGCCTCTCAGTTAATTAGCCCTTGTCCTGCTGCTGAACTTTGCACGGTGGGAGCCATGTCCTCTACACCTTGAGAAATCACCTCAGAGCTCAGTTCTTGTTGCTGGCTGACTCAAACTGCTGCCCTGATAAAGTCTGTGCCATTGTGGTGATGCCTGGCAACTCCCTTGAGCAGAACTCAGCGTGCTGTAAAGGAGGCACAGCAATAATCCATCGTGTTGCCACAACAGGAGCTGGAAAGGGAACAGGTTTTCTTGGTTTGGCCAGCAGAGTGACTGGCTTTTGTTACCTGGGCATCCCATCTGGGAGCTGGACAGTTGATGAGCCCATGCAGGGGGATGGGACTCTGCTGGAGACGCAGAATCTTCCAATTTTTCTTTATTCTGTGCATGTAAGAACTGCAGCTCAGTTTGCAGCAGTTGCTTGGAGCAGGATTGCCTTCCAACATCCTTAATCAGTCCCTGGTTTTGCACAGATAGAGGATTGTGTGCCCACGTTTTTAAGGAAGAAAGGCTTTGAGCAACCTTCTCGGTACCTTCAGTAACTTTCCTGCCTTCCTACATCCTTCATTTTCAGTTCTAATGCTAATTGGAATGGTGCAATTAACAATACAGGTATTTTGTATCCAGAACACTCCTTTAATCTGTGGCTTCCCTGCTCCTGTCCTCTGGATGTTGTAAGGTGCAGGTTTCTCGTGGGCTCGCAGCCCTTGGACAGTTGCCTGTCAGAGTTTTGATCTGTCAGAAGATCCTCCTGATCTCCTCCCCTGCTGCTGCTCTGCCAGCAGTGCCAGGCACCCCGACAGCTCTGCCTGGCTCAGGGCTGTTAGTTGGGCACACTGAATCAGGTAGTTTGCATCAGCCGGCGCTCTGTGCCGTGGGAATGATGGCTCGATCCTTTGGGATTGCAAAGGGCTGGCTCAGCATCCCCAGCCCCTGCAGGAGCCGGCGGGGCCTGACTCAAACCCCTCCCATGAGAAACAGCTTCAGTAACGGCCCACGGATTTGGGCTTTGCTGTTTTGTCATGCCTTTGCTTTGGGCTTGCTTGGCGTTTTACGAGGATAATTTCATGGTGTTTGTGTTGGCAGGGCACTGCTCCTGAGGTAGCAGCACAGAGAAGGGATTTGCCTCCATGTGTTTTGTTTTAGGAGACGTTGGGTGCAGGTAATGCCCTGGGCAATCGCAGCTGGAGAGACAAGTAGTGGCACTTTGGGGCAATTTATTCTTCTTTTCTGCTTTCCAATTAATACATGAGCATCTAGGCTTCCTGTTGTGTCCTGGGCTCCCAGTTCTCCACTGCCAGGCACATCCGAGGTGTCGCTCTGGTGTCTGTAAACCCAGCACTTCTCATGGCAGTAGAATTCCTCCAGCTCTTGAAGGTCAAGCTCTTGGATCAAGTTTTTCTTTAACACTGTGTTCCCGGAATCCCAGACGGGTTTGGGTTGGAAGGGACCTTAAAGCTTACCTTGTTCCACGTCCCTGCTATGGACAGGGAGACCTTCCACTGTCCCAGGTTGCTCCCAGCCCTGTCCAGCTGGGCCTTGGACACTTCCAGGGGTGGAACAGCCAAAACTTAGTAATTCAGAAACATTGAAAACTCTTTTTTTCAGCTTATGTGTGAAGGAAGGGGGTTGAAAGGAGTCCTGTGGTGCCAGCAGACCATAGGAAGCTGGGCAAGTTCCCACTCCAGTCCCTCCTCCCGTGAGAAATCCTTTGGCCGTGCTCTGTGAGATTGCCCTTGGCAGCTCCGAGTGGCTGAGCCACCAGGACTCCTCTAGGGCTCAACATGTGAAATAAAGGGGGCAGGAAAGAAAGTCTGTTTTCCCAGGGAGCTGCTATTCCTGAGCTGATGCAAGAGCATATAGAAAGGGAATGTATGTTGATATAAGGGGAGTTTCCTGACCTGGTGTTATCTCTGCTTCCAAAGGGCTTGGATGTGGGATAAACCTGGCTCTGAATGAATATGGTCAGTCAGAGGGAGGCACAAAACCCTCCCTATTTGTTGTGGTGTGGGCACTGTGTATTCAAACCAGTGTTTCCATATCAACAGGGGATCTATGCCAAAGCCAACACTGCAGTTAGAAAAGAAATTGGCCTTGTTGAGAGAAATCCTCCTGCCTTTGCTGGGCACCAGTGGGTAGGGAGGGCACTGGCGGGATCCCTGTCCTGGGAACGCAGTCCAGTGATTGATGGTGGGAGCCATTCGCAGCTTTTCCTGTTGGAACATCCCCTCACCTCCGCAGTGGGGAGCAGACATTCCCAAGGCGGAGGTCTGTCAGCCCGGGTGACCTCCTTTCACTCCATGGAGCTCCAGTGGAAAGGGCTGTCTGCCAGTACAGATACTGCCACCTTTCTGGGGAGAAGGAAGAGTTTCTAGGAAGTTCAGTTAATTGGAATTTCCTTCACTTTGGCCGTTTTTCTTGACACAAAGAGCAGTTGTGCTTGCCTGGTTTCTGCCCATAGCCACAGTGCACTTCTGAAGTATCCCTGGGTGGTGGAGCAGCCTGGAAGGTACCCCTTGAGGCAGGTGTTCCTGGAATAAGTTATGGGAATGACTGCAAGCTATGTGTGAGCAGATACAAACCACAGAGACACACAGGCAGTTTCAGACTCCTGGGGGAATTAACCTTCCTTAAGTGCTACTTTAGGAGCCTGTACTTAGGAGCTGCTTTCATTTCCAATCGATCCAAAGTGATGATGATTGGAGTGTTACAGTACATTTAAGGAAATTGGGATTTTCAGGTTGCTGTGCTTTTTTGCCAGTACAGTGCCATGGACCTGTGGCCTTCAGCATTAGTGGTCAGGCTGGAAGGATGCTCAGTTTGTCAGAGTTCAGGGGGAGGTGAAGCTCCCTCCTCCCTCCCTGCTCCCGGGCGCTGCTGAGGACTGGAATCTTTCTGAAGCTTCTGCGGGGAACGGTTCAGAGTGCATTTTAAGTGCTGACTGCACCCTTCCCTTCACCTGTCTGATAAATGATTTAAGAAAGTGGCGAGTGGTGCTGCAAAACTCATTTGGAGCTAAAACCAGCCCACTGTAATGGCAGCTCTTTGAAATGAGTCACAGGGCTTTGCTGTGCTGGGGGCTGGGACTGAAGGGGCATCGGGAGCTGCACAGCCACAGGAGTGGAGGCTCTGCAGGTCGGTTCTGGCTCAGAAAATCACCTGGGCGAGGGCCATGTGTTCAGACAGGGCCTTGTTCAGCAACATGGCCAGTCTCTTGAGCCAAGCTGGGTGTTTGTTGTGGATTTGCCACCTTCCCGTTGTTTTCATTAATCACGAATATCTTCCCAAACACTGTCCGCGGAAGAACTGGTAGCACTTTTCCAGGCTTCCTGCACAGAGCTCCTGGATGCTTATTTGCTCTTTCCTCTGGTGGTGATCCCGACTGAAGCATGCAGGGATAGGATGGTTCCAGCAGCTTCTTCCTGCTTAATCAGCCCATGCCTTTTCCTGAGACTTGTTCCATTTTCCTCCCTCCTTGGGTTGCCTGGCACAGCTCATTAGGGATTCCTAGCCAGCTCAGTGCCCCCCCTGCCCCGATGGTGTTCCTGGCAGTACATCCTCCCTCTCCATTCACCCTTCGCCAGGCACACACATAGCATCTCCAGAGATCACCCAGGGAGAGGGGACGGATTGGGAACCACTCAGGGCAGGGTTTTCCAAAGGCTCCAGCTCCAAATTAATTCTGCCGCTGCTGCAGTTCAGACAAAGGCGTCTCGCAGGGGCTGATTCTCAGAGCTCGGTGGCTGTGCCACAGTGTTTCCCATTCCCTTCTGCTGCCATTTCTCCAGAGCTGGCTTTGGCTCACATTTGTCAGCCTGGGGCCGTGTGTTGCGGAGTGGGTGCGGTTCCAGGGCAGAGGGGCAGAGATGAGGGGAACGTGCCTAACACCGCTCCCTTTTCTTGTCCTTCCTCTTCCACTGCTGCAGCTGAAGAACAAATTCATGAAGAAGCTGCCCCGTGACGCTGAGGCCTCCAACGTGCTGGTGGGGGAGGTGGATTTCCTGGAGAGCCCCTTCATCGCCTTCGTGCGGCTGCAGCAGGCCGTCATGCTGGGAGCGCTCACCGAGGTCCCCGTGCCCACCCGGTAAGGGAGCCAGCCCCAGGGGCCGACTCAGGTCAAACTCCAGCCCACAAGAGGCTGTTCTCCATGGCTTTCCATCCTGTGACATGGGGAACAGTCAGGGCTGGTGTGCCAAGTAACACAGCTCGCTGATGCTGCTTCCTAATCTTCAGGTTTTAAGTAAAACATCACGCAGACTTAGCAACTCAGCCCTAAAGGGCACTGTCAGTGGCACATTTAACACCTGGGACTTTTCTCCTGCCCGTTCTGTACAGATCCCACATTCCCTCTGCACATTCTCTGCTGTACACATTGTTCCTCTTCAGCTCAGAGCAGATGAAGGATTCCATTCTGTCCCTGCTAGGGCAGAAACAAAGTCGGGTAGTCTGGGACATGCAACCCCCTTGGGGCTGGTGCCTTTGTAATGCATAATGGCTGAGGGAAAATTGTCAGGTAAATGTTTTATTTATTGTGACTCATGTTGCAAATTAATCTGAGTCTCACAAACAGCAATATATCTTGTGTTCTTAAATATTTGAAGTCCCTGCCTGAATATGCCTGGCTGGCTGAGGAGCCCTGTGTGAATTCAGAGCAATATCACAGCTCTTGCATGGAATGGAAGTTGTGTGGCTGTTGGAATCTGTGCCTCATTCCTGTGTACCAAACAAAGGGAAAAGAGGATCAGGCTTTGCTCTGTAATTGTAGTAGCAGTGTTTATGTTTCTCAGGGTTTCGTGAAGTGGTTTCTTACAGCCACATCACCAAATGTTTGCACACGCTGGGCATTGGAGTGGCACTGTGGGGACACAGAGGTGGCTTCACCTGGGAGCAGGTGACTCATCCCTCAGCATTCCTGGGCTCCTTGTGCTTCAGTATTTCAGCTTCCAAGGGTAATCCCACTGACTCTGCTTTTCAAACACCCCTCCGAGTGCTTCTCCGCAGATGCCAAATTAGGTATTGTTTGCTGTGGTGGTGGGAGCTGGGAAGTTGGGTCCAGGATTGCTGGGCAGCCTTGTTACTCAACAGCATTAATCAAGGCAATATGTCCTTCCATGCCAGCATTTTTCCCAGGAAATAGTATTATCCATTTGCTGTCCTCCGAAGCAAATGCTGGCCCTAATCAAAGCAAGGAGGCTCATTAGATGGCTTTCCTGAGTGATGAAGAGCCATTTGCAGTGGCTGCATCCTCGGAAATTCAATCAAGGAAATCCCCTCAGGGCCGAGGAGCTGTGATGGAGCATCTCCTCCCTTTCTGTGCCGCAGGTTCCTGCTGTGGGCAGACACTTAGAGCCCGCAGGCTCCACAGGATGCTGGAGCTGCAGCCTCTGGCATGCCCACCCTCCTCTCCCGAGGGATTTCTCCTCTTATTTTGTTAAATTATCAATTTCCTGGTAAAATTGTGGACACCGCACCATCCGGGCTGGGCGCTTTCTCTCTTCATGCTTTCTTGAAAAGCATTTTAAGTGCTTCCTTTACTTAAAAGCAAATTTATACTTAAAAGAGGCCAGGAAGATCTCACAAATGCCCCAGAAAAACGATCTCCGCAAGGTATTTTCATACAGGCCTAGTAATAAAAATCAGGGCTATGCAATTGGAATGGAGAGATCCCAGCCTTTCCCGAGCTGAGTTTTCTTTTTGCTGGTCAGATTGATAAAAGCCTTTTAAAACCTTTGGTTTTCTCGTGTTGGATTTAATCCCACAGCAGACAGGACTCCTCATCTGGAGAAGCCCTGGGCTTGCAGCATGGCTTGGGCATGGCTGCTGCCCCTCTGGACAGCACAAGAGGTGGAGCTTTGTATTTTCCTCAGAGAACTCTGTAATCCTGTGTTCGAGGCTGCTGGTTAATGGAATGATGGTGGGGAAAACGAAGGGGAGTGAACAAGGAGAAGATGTTTCATGGAGATAAGCTTCACAGACTTGCACAGCCTGGTGTACAGGGCTGGGAAAGGCCTGTGTCTGCAGGTCTCAGGTGAGGTGGAGTAACTTGCTCAAAGGTCACTTGGGAAGCGTGTGGCAGATCCAGCATCAGGTTCTCCTCCCAGGCCTCCTGACTGGAGCTTTTCACTGCAGAGGCACCTTTCCTCGAGGACTTGTCTGAGATTGCTTTGGCCAGGTGCCTTTAACCCTTGGGGGGTCGCTGCTCTTGCTCCAGGCTGCAGACATGGATGAGCAGCCTGGACTCAGGTCTTGGTTTATTTTCTCTTGTTCTGGGGACAAGGACAAGACCCTGCCTCCTGGACTGACCGTGGCAGGGTGTCAGTCCCCTAATCCAAGGTTACTGGGCTTGGACATCCTATTGCTGTGGTGCTGCATTAGGTCTTCTGGGTGGGCTTACAATATGTTGAGAGAAACCTCAGACTTAGCTACTTATTCTGAGAGACCTGGGGCTTGGTGGAGCCTCACATTCCCTGCCTGGGAGCTTCCTTAGCAATGTCAAGTATCAGACATGGGCTTTGGGTCACTGAGCATGTATTGTGTGCAGCAGGGAGGAGTTCTGGGCTGGCCTTCAGCAGAGGAAGAGGAGTGTGGCACAGCTAAAGGGTGGGCTCTCGTAGGTGGAAGTGCTCATAACTAAATGATATTAAATCCATGCAGACACAGTCTAGTTCAAATCACTCAAATGCATTAATGTTTTTATGTTTATAATGTCTGGCCCATTTAAAGGTTTTGTTCTACACACTGAGGTCAGTTCTGAGCTGAATTGGGACAAAGAATGTGGAAAATGCCACAGATTGATGTTTTCCGGAGTGTTTTAGTAGTGCAGGAGCATTCAGGTGCTGCTGCTCTTTGCTGGAAGAGATCCAGCTGGTGGAATTTTTGCAGAAGGTGCTTATGAAAACACCTGGTTCCCCTGGACCACCAGGAGAATGCCAAGCAGCAACTCCTGAAGTTATGAACTCCCTTTTTAAGATCCCTGTCTTTGGCTAAGTTGTATCCTGGTGTTTGGAGAGAGTTGGCTGAGGAACAGTTTGCCTTGAATGTGTTTCTGTAGTAACTGGTGAAACAGGGAAAGTTCCAGGAGGTGGGAGGAGGGCAGAGGACATAACCTGGGCGTGAGTGGCTTACTCACCTCCATGTGAACCTCAAGTAAAACACTTGAACGCCTCATGGAGAACTCGAGTAAGAAGTGTGATGTAGTGATGCCAATCAGTATGTATTTATGGAACCTGTCCTGCTAACTTGCTGCCTTTCTTTTTTATAGGACTCTAGAGTTTTTAAATAGAAAGTGCTTGTTTGGATATAATACTCCTCAGAAGTCACTTGACTTAGTACCTCATGATATTTTGGTTTAGGCAGGTTAAACAATGCTTGATCCAGTGCTTGGAAGGGGAGGGGTACTTCTGGTGAGGTTATTTCATCCATATGTCTGCACTGGCAAAGGTTTCCTACGATGGTGTTTTTCCAGCTCATCAGCACTGACTTGGATGTAGTTGCTGCCCAAAGAGATCATGGAAGAAATTAAGTGTCCAAGGCCAGGTTGGATGGGGCTTGGAGCAAGCTGGACTAGTGGAAGGTTCCAGGGCCTGGAACTAGATGGCATTTAGGTAATAAGAGAAATAGAAACTGTACTCAGAGTGTCCTGGAATGCCCAAGTAAGGAACAATATAGTCTTAGAGAAGTCCGAGAGAATTAGATAAGGGATGTAACTCAAACAAACAGGGTGCAAACTAAGCTCTGTGTACCAAGCAAAATAAAGAACAAACATTACAGTTTTTGGTGGGGAAACACTATGATGCTGTGCCTGCTCAAGAACTGAGGTCAAGATGACGAAGAAGACCCAGAAGGACCAAAAAAGGACTTCCAATAAGGGTGTGGTTATGTAAAGCAAACTAATGAATAGTTATTAAGTAGGTGAGACTATCTAATGACTCTGTGAACGTATGTGTAATAAAAAGCTTGGCATGTTCCGTTAGAGGAGCTGTCCTCCGAACCTTCAGCATGCCCTTTTTAACACCTGCAAATTGGTGTTAAGAAGCTTGTTTCTGCTGCTGTTCGGTGTCACAGAGTCCTTTCCAACCCAGGCTCTCCTGTGGTTCTGTGAAACAAGTCCCTGTGGAGGTGGACAGGCTCTCTGTGGTGCACAGGACATGATGGGCTGCAGGGTGTGACCCCTACTCCCAAGGTAGCTGGAGGCCACTGGCAGCCTCTGCATCCCTAGTGAGAACCACAACTTTTTGAAGTCCTATTTCTGTCTAGATGCTGTTTAAATAATAAGGAATTTGTTTTGCCCTCCTAAACGGGAACAATCTCCTGCTTTTTCAGGTTCCTCTTCATTCTGCTGGGACCGAAGGGCAAAGCCAAGTCCTACCATGAGATCGGCCGAGCCATCGCCACGCTGATGTCGGATGAGGTGGGTGTCTTGGCATCTCCCGTGGGAAACGTGTTCTCCCAAGGAATGATGTCCTCTCCTCCAGCCTGGTTGATGTGGCTGAGACCCACATAAAGTTGGGATATCCGAATGTCACCTCCTAGTTCCATCTGTTGACACAATTACTGCCTCTGGCCTCGAGTTTTTGTCAGAGTGTGACTAGAGGAGGCATTTGTCACTGTGTGTGTTTTCCTGCTGGCAATCCCTCTTGCAAATCAGCTGTGAATTACCTGTTGAATTCATTCTGTCACCGTCCCCCTGTGTCCAGTTCCACCATTCCACCATCCCAGTATCCCACAGCCACGCTGCAGGCAATCAATCACCACAGGACTGGTTCCCCCAGGACACGCTGGCCGCTCCTGGCTCACCTTACCTCACTGGGCTTTTCATCAGTAATACCAAGCCTTTCACTAGAACTAAATTAGGGTGTTATTTTTGAGTAAATATTGTCATTATTTCTATGTCACAGAGCCGAAAATGAACCCGAGTTGATAAACTGAAGTTGCAGCTTTGTGACTTCTCATATTGGAACCTCTTATGTAGAAGAAAGCTCTTTTTTTGGATAAAAGGAATAGATAATTGCTTTAGTAGTATTTTTTAAAGGTTACAAATGTATATTTTGCTTAAAATGAGAAATATGCCTGCAAGAAAAGTGTCTCTGTCATTACCCAGCCAAAGGAGGGGTCACACCTACTCATGCCCAGTGTCCCAATGCTTTTTCAGAGGCTTTTGAGAAGGAATTAAGTTGGCTTTGTAGAAGAAACATAGACAGCTGCCTCTGGAGCCTGGGCTACAGGAAATGCAGACCTTTTGCACCTGGAATCTTTCTTTTCTTTGCAGGTGTTCCATGACATTGCCTATAAAGCCAAGGACCGGCAGGACCTGATCGCAGGCATCGATGAGTTTCTGGATGAAGTCATTGTGCTGCCCCCTGGGGAATGGGATCCAGCCATCAGGATAGAGCCCCCCAAGTCTCTCCCTTCTTCGGATAAGAGGTAATAGCAGGAGGCAGTGTCCGTGGAGAAGGACAGTGGGTCTGGAAAGGTGATGGGAAGAGCCAGTGCTTTGGCTGCACCAGGTGTATCGAGTCCTGGAGGCATTCTCAGCTGTTCCGTAGTAGCTGGAGGGAGGATGTTGCTGACATTCTGTACCTTTGGAGGTGCTGTGGGCACACAGTGACATGCCTGTGTTGTGCTTGGTCCTTGTGACACGCTGTGTTGTCGCCCAGGAAGAACATGTACTCGGGTGGGGAGAGCCTGCAGATGAACGGGGACACCCCTCATGACGGCGGCCACGGCGGCGGCGGCCACGGGGACTGCGAGGAGCTGCAGCGCACGGGCAGGTGGGTGACACCCCTCTCTGCCCCACGGCCCTGTCTGTGCAGGCTGAGCTGTGAGCCCAGAACGTGTGCTGGGACTCTCGGGTGCCCGGCTTGAGGCTGCCTGGAGGGCTCTGAGCAGCCAGCCTTGGCAAGCTGCAGAGTGTCTGACATGAGACGCTTGTTCAGTGATTAAAAAGCCAGTAAAAAGGACGAAGGTGAAGTGTACCAGTCTGCCACAGTGTCAGAGCAGTCCTGGTGTCGGTGGGGAGGGCAACAAGAGGCTCAACAGAAACAGTTTTCAAGCTGGCAGTGTCAGAGCCACGTGGAGTTTATAAGAGTTAAATACTGTCTTGTCTGGAATCATACAAAAAGGCATGTCTGCAAGTGAGTTCTCTTGTTCCCTAAGGCTTTTTCTCCTGTGTTTTTATGGCCAGTTCTTTTGCTGGTTAACAATTTGAAGCATTTTTCCGTGCAGCAGATTGCTTGGCTCACCCAGCCATGGTGTCTGCCATGTGGAGAAATTTAGGCAGGGATGTAGACAAGAGTTATTATATTTTATTACATCAGCTAATGTAGTTGGGGAAAAAAAACCCCAACAGACAAGCTTCCTGAACTGCAAACTGTAGTGGTCTGTTTTAGCAGGAGCAGAGTTTGTGTTCCTGAAATTTGTCTCTTTCCAGCTGCATCACATGTTCGAGATATTATCTTTCTTTACAACATTATCTCTGATATCCCTGGACCACCACAGCTGCAGTGAGACCGTGTGTAATGTGGTGATGTCACTCCTTGGAGATAATGCCTCGCTGCTGGCAGTGTCTCCGATGGCTTATCATGGTGACTTGCACTGCAAAGCATTTTTCACGGGTCTCCTCATGCTTGTCCTTGCAGATTCTGTGGGGGCTTGATCAAAGACATAAAGAGGAAAGCACCGTTCTTCGCCAGTGACTTCTACGACGCTTTAAACATCCAGGCCCTCTCAGCCATCCTCTTCATCTACCTGGCCACTGTCACCAACGCCATCACCTTTGGGGGATTACTTGGGGACGCTACAGACAACATGCAGGTGAGCAAGAGCCCTCAGAACCAACAAAGAGCATCTTGTGCTCACTGTCCAGTCCGAGGAGTGCTTGGGTGCCGATAGAGCTGCAATTCTGGGTACAGTAATGTAGTTGTCCTGTGTTTTCACTGCTTTCTCTGCTGTTGTTGGCTACCCTTTGACAGACTGTACAGGAGTTACCTTAAATGGTGAATAAAAGCAGGCCAGGAAGTGGAGAAGGTCTTTGCTCCTTCTAGAGAGAGAAGTTCCTCTGATCTGCTCTCAGTTGTATCATTTCAGTCCAATTAAGTGTGCTAAGTCTGATTCAGACTTTCCATGTCTGAATCCTCTAATCCCTGGGTTTCTGCCTCTCTGGTGAAAGGAACATCCTAAATTTCATAGGAAAGTGAGTAAATCAGGAGATGTGACCCAGGAGAGAACTGTCAGCTCTTTAGAAAGATGGATTTGGCAGTAGTGGGAGATCCTGAGAACCAGCTGGCACATCCGTGGACAGACTGGATCAGGGGGCAAGGCGAGAGGTGGGGCTTCAAAGGATAGCTCGGGCTAAAAGAAAGGGATTCTGCATTAACAGAGCTGTAGGTGCTTCATGCTAGTGGAATAATGGGAAAAATAGAAGGCTGTGTTTGGATAGATTCAGTGCAGCCACATCCAATCTCCTAGCAATAATTAAGATCGCAGTGACAGTCACTAAATTACTAATTTATGCATGTTTAATTAAGTCAAACACAGAAAAGGAGGGCATGTGTCTGGAACTCTGCACTTCCCTGTGATGAATTGCAGGCTGGAGTAAGATGCAGCAGCCTGTGGAGTGCCAAACTTCCTTCTCCCCTGTACTGACAGCTTGCCTTTTCTGAGGCTTATGGAAGCTGGGCATGGAGGGGCCTCCTGCACCCATCAATGAGCAGCACTGGGCTGTCACTGGGTAGCAGCGCAAAGCCTGTCTGCTCTGCATGTGAATGAGGAGCAGGCTTTAAATTAGGAGGAGAAAGGGGAACTGTTACCTGATTCCAAACTGAGTGCGAATGCAGAATCACTTTATTGTGGCAAAAAGCCTCTTCCATTGCCTTTGTAGCCCGTGAACATTTCTTATCAAGCAGCCACAGAAGAAAACCAGTGTTTTGGGGGCTGCCACATGACAGTTCAGGTGTCTGTGTGGCTGCCAGCAGTGACGTGGCTGCTGCTGGGGCAGGCCCTGAGCACAGCTCACTCCAGAGCCCTGTGTTTCTGAGGACAGACACTATTCTTAGCCACACACCCGTGGAAGAATGCAGGGAAAAGAGATTCCAGATGCGCTGGCCGCCAGGGCCCTCTGGGTGAGGAATGCCGGAGGAGCAGAGGGGATCAGCTGTGTGCATCAGCCCCTCACCCCAGGAGCCACCCCCTCCTCCTCACAGGGCCCCCAAAGGCAGCCAGCAAATACCACTTGCCTCACTGTAACACTGACTCCTGTCTTTCCAAGGAGGAGGGACTCAAAACTGCACTTAAATTCTTCACAATACCCCTGGTAGGCCAGGGAAACTGCAGCCCCATCCCTGCAGCGTGTCGTGGATGGAAGGAAGGATCTGCATGTGCTGTTAATTAACACTTGTGGCATTAACGAGGCTGCTGGTTCACACAGCTCCAGCCATGCACTGAAGCCTGGGCTTAAATCCACATCTGGTTGTTGGGAACGTGTTCCTGGAGAGGGTAATTCGGATGGCTGCACATCCTATTCAGGAGAAGATGGTACTCCTATTACTCCTTTAAAACTGAGTCAAGTGTAAATAGATAGAGCAAAGGAGGTACGATCAGCACATTCTGCACGCTCGGTCAGCAATCACATTTTATTGCCATTTATTTTTCACCCACATTTTGCATTTTAGAAGTAGATCTTGTCCAGCTACAGTTGGACAAGAAAATCCAGGAATGCAGCAGGCGTGCTCTTTTACCCTGCTCCAGCCAAGCTGCTTTGCCATGTGTGCCAAAGGCAGTTGTGGAGCTCATTAAGTATGGAATTTATGACTTGCTGGTGACATCTGATGAAGTTGGGTCTCAACACGTGGCTGCTGGATGAAACACCCTTGTTTGATTTGAGTCTTGCTTACTACACCAGTGACTTGAAAGAGAGGCAGGTTGTTCATTTAGAAAGTGTCTGCTCAGTTGTGGAGAGAAAATATCCCCCCCTCCATTGTCCTGGAGGATGTTGGTGCTGTCCTGTGGCCACGCTCTGCTGCAGCTGTGTGAGGAGTCCTGCAGATGTGTCTCTTCACTGTCAAAGACTGGGCAAGTCACAGAATGATACAGTGATTTGGGTTGGAAGGAACCACAAAGATCATCTGCCACGGGCAGGGACACCTTCCACTGGACAGGTTGCTCCAAGCCCCATCCAGCCTGCCCTTGGGTGTTCCAGGAGTTCTGAAATCCTTTAAGTGGTCCTTGAAAACACTCTCCTCCCTTTGTCTAATATAAAATACAATATATAACATTGTTAAACTGTGGCCCTCAGATATCCAAGGGGGGTTGCTGGTTATCCTGAGTAACTATGGATTGTGTGGGCCCAACACATCTCGGTGTGAGCTGCAGGAGCACAGAGGATGCTCTTCCCTTGGCCATGGGCATGCAGACACACAGCTGGTCACCAACAGAAGTGCTCACCTGGGGACCCCTCTGCCGTGTCTCCACAGGGCGTGTTGGAGAGCTTCCTGGGCACGGCCGTCACCGGCGCCATATTCTGCCTTCTGGCTGGCCAGCCCCTCACCATCCTCAGCAGCACAGGGCCCGTCCTGGTCTTTGAGCGGCTCCTCTTCAACTTCAGCAAGTGAGTACTGGGGCAGAGCGCGAGGGCCAGGAATGTGCCACGCTGATGAGATCCTGGCCGTGGGGAAGGAGGGGATTTAGTGCACCAAATGAAACACGTCCTTGTTCCCCCTTGAGATGCAGTGCAATCACATCGGGGATTTTCCCGGCACGCAGGGCCCGGGGCAGTGCCCGGTGTGTGGCTGCCTGTCTCCGTGGGGCCTCCTGCACAGAAATCCCTGGCCAGTTCCATCCTCCATGAGGAATGTGCTCTAGCTACAGTGTGCTGCTCCTCCCAGCCAGTTGTTGGGTTTTGTCCACTTGACTGGTATAAAGAGGTTCTGCTCTCCCCGTGGTGTTGATTCCTGACACCCAGAGCCAAAGGGAGCCCATTTTGATAAGTTTGCTCATTTACCATCCCCACGTCTGCAATACCAGGAAAATGCACTGGAATCCCTCAGGGAATCAGCGGTGTCATGGATGATTTCATGTGTAGGGCTGCTGCTGATCCTTTGGACTGGGTTTTGCAAGGAGGTTTTGCAGAATACACCCCAAATCCTTTGTAGCCCATGTTCATGGCATTGCAGGTTGTGCAGGACTTGTGTTCCTACACACAGGGAGGGATAGGAGCTATGAAAAATGGATGGAAAATTAGACTGTCCCAGAGAGGGAAACTGTAAGCTGCCAAAGGGTGTGAGCTCAGCAGTGGAGCAACAGGGAAGCACCTTCCTTTTCTTCCTTTGGCTGGGATAAATGAATAGAGTCAGGAATGGACACACTGCACCTGTTGGCATGTGGCAGGCATGGCAAAGCCCAGGTGTAGCACACAGCAGGAAAAAAGCAAGGTGGAAAAGCACTTTGTACTGTTTGGGGAGGGAGAAGAGGGTTATTTTTAACCCGAGGAGGAGGTGGTGATTATAAAAGCCATTGTCCTGACAACCTGCTGGAGCAGAAAGGCAGGAGTTTTCAAAGGGAGCCTTTCTCACAAGGAAATTGGAACCCAGGGCTCTGAGTTTTCTGTAATGCATTTGTGGCTGTTCTTATTCACAACACACTGTTCCCTCCTGGGAGCAAAATTAGAAAGACTTCCCATCTACTGATTCATTTAAAGTGTGACTCTCTCTGTGTTTGTGTGGAAAGGTCCCTAAAAACCCCCTGTGGACCCAGACGTGTGCCTAGCTTTGGATGCCAGCACGGGGGGGTCAGTGCTACAGGACACAGTGCTTTTCCACCTGCTCCATCAGCTTCACAAGTGCTGCAGGAACTTGAGGGGTAAAAGCCAAAATAATGGAGTTCAAAACTCTTTGAAGTCCTTCGGTGGTGTGGAGTCAGGCTGTACCTGGGCTCCTGCCAGCTGCCTTTGAATGAATGGCAGCTCCTGCCCCCTCAGGCACTCACTCTGGTATTTCACAGCTGTCACTGGGGTCTTTGCTTATTATTGTTTTCCTTCTCCTTTTCTAAATCACTTCATTTCTTATTTGCTCCTGACCCTCTTCCAGGCCAGGCTCCTCAGCTTCCAGGGAATTTCATCTGGCTGGGGCTGCCAGCCCCAGTGCCTGCCACTCCCTTCCCCATAACAGGCAATAACCTCGCTGGCAGGTCCTTATCTGCTCCAGTGTTCCCTTTTGGCACTTGTTTGCTCCTGAAAGCCCACTCTTGGACTCCGTGCCTGCATGGCACTGCAGCCCCGAGCAGCAAACACAGCGGGGAACAGTGCAGTTGGCTCCATAGTTCTCCACAGCCGGCCATTCCTGGCACCAGGGTTTGTCATAGAATCATAGAACATCCCAGACTGGAATAAGGATCCCGTAAGGATCAGCAAGTCCAACTCCCTGCTCCTGGCAGGACTACCTAAAAGTAAACCATAGGACATAGCATTGTCCAGATGCTCCTTGACCTCCATCAGGCTCTTCGCTGGGGAGCCTCTTCTGGTGTCCAGCCACCCTCTGGGGGAAGAACCTTTTCCTTGTGTCCAGTGCCAACTTCCCCTGTCACAGCTTCCTTCCACCTAACATCTGCTTTGTACTTCCTGATCTTATCTAAGCTGATGTTGTCCCTTCTTGCCACCCCTGTCTTGTTGCAGGGACAATGGCTTTGACTACCTGGAGTTCCGCCTCTGGATCGGCCTCTGGTCAGCCTTCCAGTGTCTCATCCTCGTGGCCACCGACGCCAGCTTCCTGGTCAAGTACTTCACCCGCTTCACTGAAGAAGGGTTTTCCTCCCTGATCAGCTTCATCTTCATTTATGATGCTTTCAAGAAGATGATCAAGCTGGCGGATCATTATCCCATCAACTCCCAGTTCAAGGTGGACTATATCACGCATTACTCTTGTGCCTGTAAACCAGTAGATCCAGGTAAGAGAGTGGTTCAGTACCTCTCCAGTTTGCACATAGAATGTGGCACTTGCTCTCTTTTCCCTTTGTGCTCCAGCCCAGATAAGAGGTAGATTATTCCTTCTTTATCAGTTGTCTTCAGATACCCTATCTTAGTTTTTTTTGGAAGGTGAGGGGTGAATGTCACTCTGTGTCCCAGCTGGAGTGTGGGTATAGCTGACCTTCCTGGGACTGCTCCTGTGAGCAGCATGAGCAGTGGAGAAGCTGTCTCTGCACCCTTGTCTCCTTGCATCCCTGTGGCTGTCAGGTCCAAAGGGCATTCCTGTGAGAATTCCAGGAAGGGGCAGGTGTGGTGGCCAAGTCACTGCCATGGAGCTCAGGTCACTCCTGTGTCAAGTGCCGGAGCTGGATTTATTCAAGGTGTTACCCAGACATGGGTGGTTCCCACCTCCTGGTTGCACGGATGAGTGGGAAAGCACAAACAATTCCTTGCTAAGCGGAAGGGAAGTGTATCCACAGGGCAGCCTATCTCTGGAGCATGGGCTGCACATCAGATAGAGCCTGTACATACAGGGCTGGGTACACAGAGGGGAACAAAACCCAAATCCAAACAGAGGGAGGGCTGGCTGCACCATTAGGGAAGCAGGGACCACTCCTTGGGTCCTGCAAACAATGAGGAGTGAGCAAGAACCTTGGTCTGTGCTCAGAGTAAACCACAGGTTATGTCAGCATGCCCATCGAGCTGCTGGCTGCTCCTCAGAGGTGTAGGGAGCAGGTTCCCTGGGAGCTGGGTGCCTGCCTGGCCCAGGAAACACAGGATCTTGGCGAGCACGTGGGTGCTGCTCTGGTTCTGCCTCCACTGGAATGGCAGGGGGGTTTGCTTCTGGGAGCCAAGACACTGGGAACAGTCAGGGCCAAACTGGAAGTGTGCACTTCCCATGAAAACACCTGTGGCTCTGCAGACACAGAAATACAGAAATACAGAAACAGCTTCTGTGTTCCAAACCTCAGCAAACTGTGAGAATGGAGGTGGAGAGCCTGTTTGCAGGAGGGATTGCACTTCAAATCCATCATTCCTGATGCAGCAAAAACCAGAGGAAAATGTGCTGCTGCCACAGGGAATGCTGCCCCTTCTTTCAAAGGAATTATCCCCATCCTGTTCATTCAAATTACTTGCCATCTTTTTGTTCCTTTTAATTCAAAAAATGTGTTTGTGCTGGACGCTAAGATGCAGTTGCTTTTCTAGATATCTTGGGGGTTGTGCTTGCATTTGAAATTAATCATTAGAAGTGTTCTGTGGATATTTAGTTTAATCCAGAAATAATTAGAAAAATATTGGAAAACCATGAAAGAGTATATTGTCTGTCTGGTTTTCTGTATTTTTTTTTTTACCATTAACTCCAAAAATAACACCAATTAGGTTTGGATTATGTTTCACTTAACCTTTTCTTTCTTGTGAGGGATTCATGATTGAGGCTTTTGAGTCTCTCTGAAACAACACTTGTGACTGGCTTTACTAGAGCAAAGAGGAGGCAAACAGCTTGATGGAGTCGAGATATTCCTTAAGTCATTGGAATTTTCTCTCCTCCCTAGCCTTCCCTGCATCCTGCTCACAGTGTGCCCCTTTGTCTCCTCTCTTACAGTTAATAGCTCATTATTTAACAGGACAACGGTGCTGTCAGAAGATGAGCTGCTCTATTCCTCCTCTGACACGGTGAGTGCTCCTTGGGAGGGCACAGATCCCGTGGGCCATGGAGTCTCACGGTGCTAATCCCATGGCAAGCTGTGGATGATGAGAAAGAAGTGGAGCTTGATGGGTCACACCCACTTGTGGGGAACATAGGGGAAGGAGGTTGAGACAAGGGTAACTACCCTTTTCAGTCAGACCCCAGCAGGGAAGTGGTCCCACCCAGCTCATTGTGTGATTTTTAGCCTCTGCACTGTGCCTCCTTGTTCATCCCAGATGCTCTGTCCAGTCCTGTCCCAGCCTGAGCAGATTATGCACAGCCTTATGGAAACATTCCTTTTGTTCCTGCAGGACAACACCACCATTGACTGGGCTGCTCTGACAGCCAAGGAGTGCTTGAAATACGGGGGAGAGCTTGTGGGCAACAACTGTGACTATGTCCCTGACATCACCCTCATGTCTTTCATCCTCTTCTTCGGCACTTACACCTGCTCCATGGCCCTCAAGAAATTCAAGACCAGTCGCTATTTTCCCACCACTGTAAGTATCTCCTTTCCCCCAAACAGTCTCCAGCCTTCCTGTAGGAGCAGCTGTCACACACACAGGGAGGGATGCTCTGCAGGGAAGGCAGGTTGCACTGGTGAACAGGGATAAAAACATGGAACTGGTTAACCAGGGTATGCCTGGGATTGCTCCCAGTGGTTCTGGACAGCACAGGTGAGGCACAGAGGAGCCAAGAGGAGCCATAATGTGCCGTGGGAATGTAGCAGGGATTTTAAAGATGCTCAAGACAACACTTCCAAACTTACAGGCACCTCTCAGGTGCATCTGCTTGTTTTGTCCCCTTGGGCGAGGCTCCTGCACAGGCGTGCAAGCCAGAGCTTTCCCTGTGTGCCAAATCCGTGTTTCCCTCTGAGACTTGCCCCATTTTTGGCATTCTGACACACAGGGATTTATCCTGCATGGATGTTTACTGTTCTGCTGCGTTGCAGTTGAACCTCTCTTATTTTTAATAAAAAGGAAACGAATTCCATCGGGACTGGAATGCAGCTCAATTTATCTGTAACCATGTGAGCCCCAGAAAGTGGGAAGGAACAACAGCTATGGAAAGCTCACACATTTCCAGGCAAGCACAGTGGCTGCTGCACAGTTAAATTTTGGGGTCTGACCAGTGGCAGCTTTAATTTGTCATATTCCAGTGGCTTCAGGAGAGCTGCGGTCTTGGGGTTTTAGCTGAGAAGCCTGCTTTGTTTTCCTGTTGGCTTGGGTTGATTTATTACTTGAACAGCAAACAACACAATCTCTGCCAGTGCTACAGAATATCTCCTCTGTGGAAGTTTGAGTCTTCCCATCTCCTAAAGGGAATGTTGTGACTTTCCAGAGTGTTGTTTTCATGCTTCCATTTAGGCTTTCAGACACCACAGTTAAGTACCAAGGCACGTGTAGGCAAATGGCACCAGTGGGTGTCTTTGTGGAAGAAGAAATGCTGGGTTTGTCTTGCCACAAGGTCTCCTGTGGACACTAAGGCGTGGGTGACATGGTGTTTCGTGGTGCTCACTCCTGTTGTTATGATGCCACCTTCTCTTTCAGGCCCGGAAGCTCATCAGTGACTTTGCCATTATCCTGTCCATTTTGATCTTCTGCGGAATAGATGCCCTGGTTGGTGTGGACACACCAAAACTAATTGTGCCAAGTGAATTCAAGGTATGTCATTGGCAGGCTTGTGGAAGAAGTTCCCTTCCCCTGCACCTGCCTTGTCTGGAATGACTTGCCCTCAAGATGGGAATGTGGTCAGTGGTTTGGGAAGGACTGGTTTACTCAGAGGATATCCTTTTTTGTTAGCATCATTTTCGTTGGCTGATTTATCTCCTAACCCCTGCCTCTACACCAGGAACCTTTCATTGGTGTTAGTGGGAAGGGTGAAATTGTCACAACCCTCAAGTGTCTCCCTGTAGCCCCATTGCTGGAAGTACACCTGGTTTTGGGGTGTCATCACTCCTGTATTGCACCTCTAACAAGAGCTTCGTTTTCCCTGTCCTTCAAAGCCAACCAGTCCTGAGAGGGGTTGGTTTATCCCACCTTTTGGAGGGAACCCGTGGTGGGTGTACCTGGCAGCAGCCATCCCTGCCCTGCTGGTGACCATCCTCATCTTCATGGACCAGCAGATCACCGCCGTCATCGTCAACAGGAAGGAGCACAAGCTCAAGGTGGGTGTGCTCTGAGGCCTTTTCCTCCCACCTCTTTGCTCCCTCATGGGCACAAGCCTATTCCCTGTCATGGCTGCTGTTTCTAAGGAGGCACAATTGCTTTGTGGTCCTGGTCAAACTGCACAGCACTGTCAAATATGAGCCATAAGCTGGTGAGATCTGGGGCATACCAAGGGCACAGCCCCAGCTGGATGTTATTTAAGGAGGAGCTGACACGTAACAGCCTAGGATGGAGTTGTGTTTTTAAAATAAACTTTCCACACTGGTGCTATGCAGTTTTTTGTGCCTGTAGGGTTTTTCCTTTCCCTGCACGGTCAGTTCTATTGAAAAATATTAAATTCCTGTAAAAGAAGACTCTCCCTTCCCAGTAATAGAACATGTGGTGTGACCTGTGGGAGTACAGACCCCCTCAGAGCACAGGTAATAGTGGGTCATTATTTAGATACCTACATCTATACCCTTCATCAGTTACAGGGAGAGCTGTTGGAAATGGGAAGGGAGCTTTTGCTTTGAAAAGAGGAGGTTGTTTCAATTCATGTAGTCACTGTGGACATTAGACAAGTAATATGTGATTTAAGACCATCCTGAGCCTGAGCTGGAGGAGAGAGTCAGGAGCAGCAGGGAATGGGAAAGGTTTGCTGTGCACAATGATGATGGTGAACAGATGCTGCCTCGCGGTTTAAAAAAACCCCTCAGAACATCCCTGTTTGCCACGTGCATCTGGGCAGATACCTTCAGTGCTGGGCCCTCACCTCCCTCAGGGCAGGCTGAGTGTTGCTGTGTCTCAGTTTTAGGTCTGTGTCCTGCACCTAACTAAGCAGAGATAACATGTTGGTAACCACTGGAAGAATATAGTCACCGCTCTTCCCCCGTGAAGAGCAGGCCCCTCTTCTCCGCAGCTTATAAAGCTCCTGAACCACAGAACACGGGTTTGCTGTCAGCACTGGGTGTGCTTTTTTAGTAACAAAGTCATAAACACTCCAGCAAAGTACTATTAATATAAAAAAATGTATCCCCTGCTTCCTTTGTTATGGTGTGAACATGGTATTTGTGGAACTGGGGCTCCTCAAGTCCCATCCTGTGTCTCTGCACCAAAAACCACCTCCGTACATCAAGTTTACTACAGAAACAAAAAAAGGCCTTTTTTTTCTGCTCAGCCCTTGCTGAAGTCGTGGCAGGGTGTCACAGGGTGCCTGTCCCAGTGCCACCAGCCAGCCAAGGCAAGCAGCACATGTGTGAGAAAACAGGACTGTTCCAGAGCAGCTGGGCTGCTTTCCCTCCTGGGTCATCCCAGGTCTGGATCGGGGTGTTTTTTTCTATTAAAATCAAATTAAACAGGATTAAAGAAAAAGGCTAATCTGTTTTAACATAGCAAACCTTAGAGGTTTGTCTGGTGTTTTTCTGAAGATCCCTTTCTTTGGTGGCTCTTTTGTTTCTTCACTCCTTCTCTTGGCACTTGTGACTGCTGGATTTCCTGTGTTAGTTCATTAAAGGATTTAAAAAATAGAGGATCAGGGGTGTTTATAATGGAGTCAAGAATGAGGGAAGCTTTCTGCTTTGGATAGGGGATGAGCCTTCAGCTGTTTTTGTTGCATTCCATAAGGAGCCTGGGGTTGGGTGTCGAGGGAGTTGCTTGCAGCACCAGGCACCATCTGCAGGACCCAGACCAGCTGGGCAGCCCAGACTGGGAGATCTCACAGTTGCTTCCTACCCTAACCACAGGAGGACAGACCATGGTACCTGTAGGCAGGCACATGTGTCTGTAGGGTGCCTTTCTTCCTTAAGTCATCACACTGAAGGTTATTGTTCAGCAGCTGCTGAAAGTTAAAATTAGGCCTTGGGCTGTTTTCTTAAAGGGTGGTTTGGGTGTTTAAAGCTCTGTGTGCATCCAAGCATAACTTACACGGATGTGAGATGACTTGGGACACAACCTCTTTCCATATATGTATTTATGTATATATTTATTTTGAAAGCTTGCTTAGCTGCTTACAAGATCCAGTGTATGTTTGGTGTTTGGCTCTGTTTGCCAAAAGCTGTTGTGGAAGGGAACATCACCTGTCCAGTGCGCCTGTGCCCTGTTCCGTAGGCATCTGGAATAACTCAGCTGAAGGCTGTTTGTCTCCCTCCACAGAAAGGTGCTGGGTACCATCTGGATTTGTTCTGGGTGGCCATTCTGATGATTGTGTGCTCCTTCATGGGGCTGCCCTGGTATGTGGCTGCTACTGTCATCTCCATTGCTCACATCGACAGCCTGAAGATGGAGACGGAGACTTCAGCCCCTGGAGAGCAGCCCAAGTTCTTGGGAGTGAGGTATGTCCACCCAGAAGGGCCTTAATTACCGTGTTTGCCTGCAAAATCCTTTTGAGCAAAGAATTTTGTGCTGCTTTCTCCCTGTTTCCAAAGCCAGCTGTGAGATTCAGCAGCACAGGTCTCTGGCAATTCCTCAGGCAAGCCCCAAAGGTGACTCCCCAGAAGTTTATTTGGCCCAAGCAGATGCAGTTTTTCCGTATTAAAGGGGATAAATTTCCTGCAGGTTTCTTTATCCATGGAAATTAGGCATTCTCTAGCAAATGTAATGGTCAGCCATGCAAACCTGCCATGCCTGGAGCAATTAGCTTGACTTAATGGAGCAATCTTTTCAGTGTTTAATTAAGTGGCCTGAAGTGATTCCGATGGGAGCACTCCTGGAAATCAGGATGCTTGTTTAGGCAACTAAATAAAAACTTAATGGCCTGACTTGCAGTGGTGTGACATATTAGTGGCCAAGGTATTTTTGGGTGTGGTAAGCCCTATGGGTGCTGATGAAGGCACATGTTCAGCACCCCACGAAGGGCTCAACCGCTTACCTGGCTGCTGGAGTGCTCTGAGCAGGACTCCCAGTATGTGACTGGTCTCAGGGTGGAGAGCTAATGATTTATTCCCCCTCCAAGTGCGGCCGTGCGGGGAATTGGGAGTGCTGGTTAATGGTTTGTAGTGTTTAACATGCAAACGCAGCCCTCCTCACTCAGTAGCAGGGCTGTGTTGACCCCAAAGAGCATAAAGAGACTGATCTGGGGGTTGAAAACAGCAGCGTGCAGGGCTTGGTCAGGATCCAGCCACCTGCCTGATGCTGTCGGCTGAAAAAATGAGGGTTTGGGCTTTGTGTTGAGTCCTCAGAATATAAAACCAAAGCCATGTTCCTCACCCAGTGCTGTTGTTGCAGGGAGCAGAGAGTCACTGGAGTCATCGTTTTCATCCTCACTGGAGTGTCTGTCTTCATGGCTCCCATCCTGAAGGTAGGGGTGTTTGACAGCTCTTTGGAAGCTTAAATCCAAACCTTCTGGAAGGGAAAACTGCCGTGGTTGTGCTGTGCTGGAATACTGACCAAGGTCAGGGCTGGGGGTCTTGGGCACAGTGGGTTTTTTTCTTTTTAAGATCATTCTTCCATGTTTGCATAAATTTAAGTTTCCTTTTCTTTTGTGATTCCTTTTATACCTTTGCCATGCCTGTATTTTATGGAAAACACGGATAAAGCTCAAGAGTATGGAAAACGTGTTTCTGAAGGAAGTAGTGCAGTTAAATGGCATTTCTTCCTCTCTTGAATCCTTTCTTCCTGTGAGTTTAGCCAAGGCTCTGGACAGATGTGCTGCTAATGGACCATTGGATCTAGGTAGGTTGCTATTTTCCAAGACCAGAAATATGTTGGCACATAGCCACGGAGAAATGCATCCTTAGTGGATCGTCAGACTGTAGAAGGGAACTGGAAAACCTGCTTATCCCTGTCTGCTGAAGGACACAGCCTGCTCTGGAGTGGTGGTGGAAGCGGTGCCAAGCACAGGCATCCAGTCCCATGGGAGCTGCCAGCTGCAGGAGTCCTTCTCCATGGACCCCGAGGCTGGTGGCAGGAGCAGAAGCTGTCACAGCAGGGGCAGCGGGCGTCCTAACTCTGGGATGGAGCACGTGGCTGTCTGGAGGAGGCAGAGGAGTTTGGGGACTGCAGGGGCTGTGAGGCACAAGGAGATGTGAGCCTGAGGGGACACAGTGGAGGGAGTGGAGACAGTGGTTTCCAAAGCCAGTGTGTTCCTGTTCTTCCTTTCTAAGGCTGTTTGTACAGCTCCAATTTTGGTGTCTTGGTAACAGTTTCCGCCTCTGCACAAACAGGCACTTCCATGCCCTTAATTTGATGCCTGATTGTGATAATCCTGTTTGTTGGTCCATGTGACCTTTCCCTGTGAGATCCCTCTTCCTCTGCTCCACCGGGCTCTGTTGTTTCCCTTGCTGTTGCCTCAGCCATCAGTGCTTTGCCTGTGCTTCCCCTCAGACAGCGTGTGGGGACGATGCTGGCGGGAGGACGCCTGAGGATAAATCGGCACGCTCCTGGCCCACGTGCCAGCGGGAAGGGCCTGGCAGCCTTTCAGGACCTTTAGCAAATTCCAGGGTCCTGCTGGAGGGAGCTGCTTTGCTGAACGCACTGCAGAACATTGCAGTCTTCTCCAGCTGAGCGCTGGCCACCCCAAACTCAATAAACCAGGCAATCCGTGGAATAATCCCAGCTTTGTGGTGATTGTGCTGGGTTTGGATGTCGCTGGTGTTTCTGCTCAGCCGTGGCAGATCTCCACAGAAACATCCTCGGCCCTGCTGGGACAGATTTCACCTCGGGATGATCTACAGGATTAATCATCGTGGAATGGAGAAATGATATTTGGACATTTTTCTTACTTTTGAAAACCACCCCCAGAAATAAAGAGAAGGGGAGGAGAAGAGAGCAGTGAAAATGAGCTGGAAAGCTGAACTGTGATGGCTGGAGATGTTATCTCGTCTTGTCCCTCAGATGCAGTGAGGGCTTTGAATCCTGTGGTCACCCACAGCTCTGTGACCCACACGCTGGGTCCCCCTCCCTCCCACAAAGGTGATGGCAGGCCCCACCCTGTCGGGAAAACCTTTGCCTTTTGATGGGCGATATCAACATGGCCCGCCAGGGGAAGGGAATCAGTCCAAGTGAAGGATGAGCTCGCAATCAGTGCTGTGGCTGCCCTGCAGTGGCAGCCGCCCGGCACTGCACCAGCACTGGCCCTGCAGCTCCTGCCGTCCCCCTTGGCCTCCAGGGCATCCCACAAAGGCCTCTGGCAGCTCCTGCCCGTGGTGTCCCTCACTCCCAAAGGAAGCTGTGCCTCAGGGAGGGGTGGGCAGCACCTAGTGCCCCAGGGAGCAGAAAGGGATGTGTGAAAGGACACGTCCTGGCGCTGGAGAAGGGAACTCACAGTGCTCTATTTGGCGTTAGTTAGGGATTGATGTGTGTGAGAGAGGGAGCGGGCAGAGATTGGGTTGGCATGGCTGTCATCGCTGAGGTGGGACTGCAGACAAGAGCCTTTCTGCATGGATTTCATGGCTTACTCTGCTGGATGTGCAATCACAGGATTGTTACAACTGGAAGAGCCCTCTGAGATCACCCAGTCCAGCCAGCACTGCCAAGTCCACCATTAAACCAGGTGCCACATCTGCGCAGCTTTTAGATTCCTCCAGGAATGGTGACTCCACCGCTGCCCTGGGCACCCCATGCCAGGCCTTCACAACCCTTCCCATGAAGAGATTTTTCCAAATATCCAACCTAACCTCCCCTCAATGTTTCCTCTTGTTCTGTCACAGGATCACGCTGCCTCTTGTTCTTCTCTGCCTTCTGCTTCCAGTCTCCCCACAAAGTCAGAGGGGAAGGTCAGTTTGCAGCTCCCTGGGACACTTTTCCCCACCTCCTCCTTCACTCACTCACTGACTGCCGTCACTGCCTGTGGCTCTTGGTCCAAGTCCTGGTCAAGTGGGGCAGTGTGATTGCACAAGTGTCCTTGTGTCTCTTGGAACACAGCAGAAGGATTTATCATTATTTATTTGGCTTTATTGTTTATATGGCTTTACTCCTCCGCGTTGTCCACTCGTAGGTGCAGTTGGGAATTGACCACTGGCTGGGAATGACATCCCGCTGCCTGTTGACAGTGCTTTGTGTACAGGGAGGTTGTTCACCTGGTTTCTTCTGCTCTTTCTCCTGCAGTTCATTCCCATGCCTGTGCTCTATGGTGTCTTCCTCTACATGGGTGTCGCGTCCCTCAACGGCGTGCAGGTGAGTCCCTCCAGCACCCTGGAGAAGGTGGCAGTCATTAACCACCACAGGGGTTCTCCCAAAACCCTCCAGCTTTTCCCTTCTGCTCCACTGCCTCATCTTCCTTCCCAAGAAACCCAGGGAGGATGGCAATGGTTACAAACATGGCCACAACCTGCGTGTCCTGAGATGGGGACTGAGGGAGAGCAGCCAAGTCCGGGCACTGTCAGTGCTGGGAGGTGCTTTGTGAAGACCCCACTCCATCCTGGGGCTTGGAGCAACCTGGTCTAGTGGAAGGTGTCCCTGCCCATGGCAAGGGGCTTGGAACAAGATGGTCCTTAAGATCCCTTCCAGCCCAAACCATTCCAGGACTGTACAGGCTCCCGCCCCAGCTCAGACCCGCTCCCAGGGTGGTTCGGGTGCTGTGCCACAGGCTGAAGGCAAACAAGGAGGATGATTTATGGCAGTGGGCTTATTCTGCAGTGCTAACGAGCAGGCACATTGTTCCCTGGGGAGGGGAAGCCAAGCCCCTCTCTTTGTCGTTGAGGAAACCTTACGTAAGGAGCCGTTCTCATGCCCAGCGCCTGTAGCTGGCCCAAGGAGGCTGGAAGTGGTTTTGTTGCTTTCTGGCACCCTGTTAAATATGGCCTTTCTTTTACTGCTGGGTTGTGCCCTAAGGGGAAGGGACTGCCTGTTCTGGGAGCTCCAGGAGAATTCCCTCAGGGGTTCTGTAACACAGCCCCGGGTTCCATTCACTGGTGCAGGATCCGTCTGGTCCTGGCAGTGGGCAGCGTGCCCACCTCGGGCAGGGGACAACGAGGGGATTGTCCTGTTGGCCCTGGGGCTGGCTCTCCTGAAGGGAATTTCCCCTGCTCCCGGCCCAGGTAGCTGGGGGACTGGGCAGATTGTTTTGCCCCGATCAGAGGTGTTTTTCACTGCATGAGAAATGCTCTTTTTGGTTTAACTCCAAGTCCATCGAGTCCAGCACAGGGCAAAGGGGCACTGCGGGGAAAGCTCTTTGGAGAGGTGCCATTCTGTGCCCTGGCAGTGTGGTGTCTGCCCTCGCCTCTGCTGACCTCTGCTCCTGGTTTTTCTGGGCAGAAGAAAAGCACTGCTCCTAAATGCTGAAGGAGGTTCCTCAGCAGGAGTGGGGCAGGGGAGGGCAGCAGTAGTGCCCCAGAGTGTGATGCTGACCCTGGTTTGGGCATTCATCTTGTTTTCTCTCTTTTTTCTGCATCCTGGGTTTCATTTCAACATCCCTTTCTTTTCCTTTCCAGTTCATGGATCGTCTAAAGCTGCTCTTGATGCCTCTAAAACACCAGCCTGACTTTATCTACCTGCGCCACGTCCCGCTGCGCAGGGTCCACCTCTTCACCTTCCTGCAGGTGGTGTGCCTGGCCCTGCTGTGGATCCTCAAATCCACCGTGGCTGCTATCATATTCCCTGTCATGGTAGGTGACACTCTCCATCCCATCTCCCCCTCCCTCCCTCCCTGCCTCCCTTTCACAGCCTGCACCTCCCATAAGTGGGTAAATCCAAGCCCTCCCTGCCAAATCCCTGGGCTCTGCTTGTGGGACTGCATGGAGTCAGTGTGGCCATGCCTGCCTTGCATAAACCCTCTGGAGGAAAACAAGCCTGGAAGGTTAATTTTTTCCCAGAAAGGTGTAGTTAGTGGTGACTGTTGCTGGCTGCCAAGGTTAGATTTGCTGTGGTTTTTCCTTGAGCTGCATGGACCAAGGAGAGGAGCACTTTTCCTGTTTTAGTCCACACTAATTACCAGATACAAAACATCTCCCTGGCTTTTAAATAGCACAAAGTGACAAAACCAAGGAGGCTCAGTGCTCAGAGGGGTGCCAGAGGGAGGGAAGGGATTAGAGCAAAAAAAGGAATGTCTCTTTTCTTGAACTCAAGTAAAAAGACCCTAATGTTGTGTCACTTCAGAGGGTGATTATTCAGATTATTACTGGGGCTACAGACACAGTTAGGCACTCTCTGGCTTGGAGATAGGTCAGGCTGCAGCAAAGGCAAAGCTTTACAAAACTCCTGAATAAATGTGGGCCCCAGGTCACCCAATTTCAGGTTTCTGGCTAAGTAAAATCTCAACTGTGGGGGCAGGTCCTTGCAGTGCTTATTTAAGGGACAGAAGGAGGGAGGGCAGAGCCCAGATCAAGGACAGGCTGGTGAAATGAGAAAAGATGATGCAAGTAAAAAAATCCTCCAAATGTTCCTTGTGGGACACATGCTCCTGTAAAAGGCGTTAAAATTCAGCAGTTCCCACTTTCCCAGTTCCATCACTTTTCCATGTGTGTGTTGCGCTGCTGTTGGAAGCTGAATCTCAAATCTCTTTGCCCACAATGGCATCTGAGTGAACCCCAGGCCTGCCAAACTTTGTTATAAGGGTGCAGGCTCAGGGAAGGCACAGCCCCAGCTTCGGTGGAGCTGGATCCCATGGCAAACCTCACTCACCTGCACTGCTGAACCACATCACCATAACCTCCCAGTTTGTAGGATCCAGACAGGGGCCAGCATCCTGTTTATGTGCAGGAAAGACATTTCCACACAGCAGTAATTCGTGGTGGGGTGATCACGGGTGCCTGCGTGGCGTCCTTCCACCCCCTGAGTCATTCCTCACGTCTGTAACCGCGTCTCAGTTACGCAAGGCAGAGCTTGGGACCTCCTCCTGGGAATTGGGTGTGCCATTGATCACCATTGCTTGGAACAAGCTTGTCCTTAAGGGCAGCCTGGGGGAAATGGGTTGAAGCTTCCAGCCTGCCCATGTACCCCCTGGGAAAGCCTGTGTGGGATCTGAGGGGAGTATCACAGCCAGTGTCCACATAAACACCCACTGGAGACACGTCCCTTCCTTTTTTCCCAGTGCCTTCTGTTGCAGTGTTGCACAGAACCGGCTTCTCCTCCAGTTCCCTGCAGCAATAATCCCAGTAAACTTTATTCTGCACATTCTGGGGGCACGGTTGGCCCTTGTCTCATTTCTAAACAGCTCTTGCACCTGGGGAAGTGGTGAGAAATAAGGCAAGGTTTTATTACTCAGGCTGCCCCACGAACCTGCATCCAAAAGTAAATGAAAATGCTCACTTTTTGTCTCTTTATTGTTTATAATACAGGAGTGTTGAGTGATTACAGTACTGGTTTGTGCCCATTGCTCCTGTTTATTCTGATGTGAAGCCGTCACAGCTCAGCCTTTGAAGTGGGCAGAGATGTGCCAGGTGTTCACCACCTTCTCTGTATGTTCATTTGCAGTGTGTGGCCTTAGAAGCAGCACTGAGAGGAATGCCAAGTGTTGCCAATGCAAGGTAAAAGTGACTGGGACTCCCTGTCTGCCTTTGCAGATCCTGGCCCTGGTAGCAGTCCGAAAAGCCATGGACTACCTCTTCTCCCAGCACGACTTAAGCTTTCTCGACGACGTCATTCCAGAGAAGGACAAGAAGAAGAAAGAGGATGAGAAGAAGAAGAAAAAGAAGAAGGGCAGTATGGACAGTGACAACGATGATGTAAGGAGCTTTCTGCTCTTGTCATGTTCCTCCTTCCTGGCTACCTAACCCCGGGCACACTCTGTGCCCCTGCCCAGTGCACTTTCGGGGCTGACAGCTCAGTCTTTTGCTGCTGCAGCAAATGAGCCCCCAAGAAAACTTCTTTCCTACGTTGCCTTCCCTTTTCCAGCCCGTGGTGGGTGGTTGGTGCATTGCCAGGAATGAGATCACACTTGCCAAGAGCACTAGGTGCCTGCTGGGATGTCATGCCCCTTGCTAGAATGCCTCTCATCACCCTGCCTCCTCCTCCTTCCCTCCTCCGCCTTTCTCCCCGTCATTGTCTCTTATATTTTAGGAGGAGAAAGCTTGTCACCAGCACCTCTGGTCCTTCTGGTTTTCTTTTCTTTTCTTTTTTTTTTTTAAATATTTTTGTAATTGATCTTTTTAAAGGCACAAAAAAGATGTGACTTGTCATATTGCAGGAAAAACTGCTTTCTGTTGGTAATACTCATCACCCAAATATTTCTTGAGCGTCTGTGCCCTCTGCTGTACACTCTGCTCCTGCCTCGGGTTGCAGCATATCCTAAGATAGCTAAAAGGTACCTGACTAGACCAGACCCATGTGCCTTTCACTGATCTGTTTCTTACTGTATATATAAGAAGAAGAAATATAGTCCTGGTGCCTTCAAATGTTCTCCTGCTCAGGTCTAACTCAAATCCTTTAAATTCATATTGAAGTGCTAAACACACTCCATGGGTAGTCCAAAGCACAACATCACTTCCTCTGCTCGTGTATCCACACAGGGTCTATGAAGAAGGGCTTTCCTTGGCATGTAGGGAGAGGTAAGGTCCCCTAAAAGTGGAAAAGAATTCCATTTTAGCACAGCAGGACAAACAGCTGGGAGGACTGGCTCTTCTTTCAGACACCAAGCTCCCCTGTCCCATCAGTCCTCCAGTTCCCAGGGCGAGGGTTCCCTTCAGCACCCAGATTTGTGCAAACCAAAATGAGATTAAGAGAGGCCCTGCTGAGTAATCAGCAAAGGTTTGACTCCATCCCCTCCTCCTGACTGGTTTGCATCCAGCAGCATCATGTCCCAAGCCACAGCCCCCCTCTCTCTGGTATATTTTAAGCTAGCTCCTCTATTCCCAGGCTTTTCCTGAATTCCAGCTACAGTAATTAATCCAGTGGGTAAGAGATTTGATGCAAAGTGTTGGTTCTTAACTCTGGTTGGGTTTTTTTCAGCACTTGCTTTTACCAGCTTCCTGAACATACAGCTCTACATTACTGGCTGGATTATTTCCCCTCTTTCCCTTCCAGAAATATCCACCCCCAGGGCTAATCCTGTGGGATTTGGGGGCAATGCACGGGCCCAAGTTCAGCCAGGGGAGCTCTTGGGCGTTGCTCAGCCTCATAAAAATAGTCCCGAGGAAACATCTTGCTGTTGGAGTGTGAAATGAGGCACTGGATGTCAGTTATGTTAAAAAATAAGTTAAAAATAAGAATAATAATCCAGGGAGAGCAATTCTCTGGCCTCCATAGTGTTTTCCTGCCCTGACTGGAAGGGCTCCTCCCTCCACCCTGGCCTTGTGGGTCTGGTTGTCTCCAGGAACAATGTCCCAATGTTTCTGGCAAATCCCACCTTCCTGGCTCTGCCAAGTTAGGCAGTATCAGCCTGTCATTGGCTAGGAGAAGCTCCCTTTACTTTGGAAAAAGCAGAATAATTCCAAGTACTGTCTCCTGAGCACAAGGCAGGTGGGTGTAGAAGGCAGTGGGGTGTGACTCCTGCTGCTACCCCAGCTTTCCTTCTCCCTGTGCCTCTTCCTGTCCCAGCCACTGCTTCTCCTGCCAGGCCAGGGGTACCGAACCCTTCCCAGGGTCCTGGAGTGGATGAACTGGAGGTGTCATTGACACTCCACTCAAATTAGAGAGGTTGCTGAGCCAGCCCAGCATAAGGACCATCAGCCACATTTTATCTGGCCCTCATGGCAACTGGGAACAACCAAGGGGTCTTACAGAAATCCCAGCAGGATGAAAGGCTTGGATGAGCTTTCCCAGCAGCCAGTGCCCTGCTCTGACCGCCCACAAACCCGTTTTCCATCTGCATTTCCTGCAGTGGACCCCAGGCAGAATGGGATGGTGTCTTAAAAGCTGGTGGGGCGGGGAAGGGGGACAGGTATGTACGTTTACAGTTCCACAAGACTATCCTTTCAGTCTGCTTTACTTTTGGAGTGAGAAGGACAAGGGGCAGTGGGGTGCAGTGGGGAACCAGTGGAATCCACCAGGCAACTAAGCTGGGCGATGCTTTTCTCTTTCTCCTTCTCTTTTCGCCGTTCCTACAGAAACTGTGTGCAGGATAATTTGAATGTGTGGGAGACGATAAGGAGAGAGCAGTGGGAATGTTCTAAGACCTTTTGCACGTTTCTTTCACAGTCTGACTGCCCCTACTCAGAAAAAGTCCCAAGTATTAAAATACCAATGGACATCATGGAGCAGGAACCTTTCCTAAGTGATAGCAAACCTGCCGACAGTGAGTAGAACTAACCTCTTGCATGCCTGCTTGACTCTGACTTGCACTACAAAATATATAGAGTGATGGGGTTTTTATTTTTTTAATCTTTCCTTTTAATTGAGAAGTGCTTTTTCTTGCTCTATTTTTTTCCCTCTCTTTTTTTAATTTTCAGGCCTCTCCTTTATGACAGATTTTGCTTTTGTGAGCTTTTTTTTTTCCCTTTGCTGGTTACAAAATCAGTGTTGTTCCTTCTGGTGCCTCCAGCTTAAGTGCTTTTCTCCAGCTCCTGACAGGTCTCCTGGCCACCCACTCCCTCCTCTCTCCCTTTCCCCCTTGGTGTTAACCTGCTGATGGTGGGATTTATTTTTTCCTCTGAGCCTGGCGTTCTGGATTTGCAGCGCTGTCCTGTCACTGTTTGTTCCCTTAGGTGCCAAGCAGTTGCAAAAAAACCAGCACTTAACAGAGAAATTAATTACCTGTGTCATTAAGCTGCTCAGGCAGGGATCAGTTGGTCATTAACTTACTTCCCTTCTTAGGTGATTTGCCTTTGTGCTCTTCTCTTTGTCTTTAATTTCTCACCTTAATACCTGGAATTGCTGATTGTAATCTTTATTTGCAGTCATTCCCACTTTACATTTTCCTCTTTTAAGCGAGGAATCACAGCTGACCTTGGCTTTTTTGCCTTTGGGCTGACTTTTTAATGTCCTAAGAGCGTCATATGCTGGTTTGTTGTGAGATAGGAGGGGAGGAACACAAACGAGAGGAATAAATGAGTGCTGCTGCCAGGCTGGTAATTCCTAGGAGTGGGACCTCAACCCCCAGGTGATAAATCCCTACCTTAATTATCCTTAGGGTTTCATTGCTGGGACCCAAGTCCCTTTCCTTTTGGTGGCCTTAGGCAACACTAAGCATTGCTCTGTGGGATTGAGGTACAGAAACACTCAGAGATTGGGAATTATAGGACAAAAGGAATGGAAAAGAGACATTTCCCTGGTTATTTAGATATCCTCAGTGTTTTGCTGATGTCAGCAAACCACCCAAAATCAGCCTCAGGCGTCCTCCTCATTCTGTGCAAACACCCTGACATGCCAAAAGCAAATTGCATCCTAAATGTTGTGGCACAGAATTTTAGGATCAGATGCCCGGTTTTCAACTTCTTTATGGCTCAAATAGTTAAGGAAAAGTTAATTCTGCCTTGCTGGAATGCCCTTGGAGATGGCACAGGGCAAATCACCCACAAGCTGAGCTGTAGTTGGTTTGTGTATTGGTACATTTTTAGAATCCACTATTTGATTAGTTGGTTTTTAATTAGAAACAATGCAAAAAAAAAAATAAATTGCAACATATCAAGCCATTGGAATAGAAAACCAGCCAGAATCCAGCACTGCTGTGGTGTTGTCCTTGGCTCTAACTGTGCTCTGGGATCCAAAGGATATTCCTAATAATAGCACTAACACCAGCTTTTGTCCAGCACAAGCAGGAACAGAGCTGTTGTTCCCAGAGCACACACTTCCCCACGGGGTCAGGAGAGAGAAGCCAGTGCAGGCCAGAAGCCACCCTGTTTGTCCCGAGGAGTGTGGGTGTGGCAGTGGGAGCACAGGGTAGCTGAGAGGGGTAGATCCAAGGTAAGTGTCCAGCCCCAAAGGTGGGGGGACTCCTGGGAAGCCAGGCCCGTGGGCACCTCAGGGGTTTTGATCTTGGAGCAGTGGAGTGTTTGCCTCCACAGGCTGTGAACCCACCTGACAGGCAGTAGGGAAAGAGCTTTGCCAATGGATGAGGGTTGGAGGAACTGGGGCAGGGCTGGAGGAGCCATCAGTGCTGCAGCAATGACAGCCCGGGCTTTCTTCCCCCAGGAGAAAAATCACCAACATTCCTTGAACGCCACACGTCGTGCTGATACAATTCCTTTCCTTCAATCACACGCCATGCCAAGGTAAGCACCCTGAACATCCCAGAAAAGAATCTCTGCTCCCCCAGCACACCCCAGGCATTCTGTAGGGAACTCTCACCAAGCACCTGGAGAACATTCCCTGCCTTGGATTGCAGCATCCCCAGGTGATTATGAACAGGTTGATTCCACAGTTACTCCAGGCCTCGCAGTGCCAGAGTAGAGAATAACCTTAAGTGGCAGCAGGGAGAAGCTAAGTAACAATTCCTCAGAGTTCAGTCCCTCGGGGCCACACGGGACTTCCCAGCGCCAGGAGTTGGATCTGGACCAAGGCAAAGGGTAGTCCTCTGAAATGTCAAAGATGTGTCTGTGCTTCCAGGTGTTAGAGAGGGTCTGAAATTCATCCCAGTGGCCATACCTGGATTATTTCAGTGGCACTTTAGGAGTGCTGCCACAGCCTGGGGTGAAGCCCCATCCCTGGAAGTGTCCAAGGCCAGGCTGGACAGGACTTGGAACAACCTGGTCTACTGGAAGGTGTCCCTGCCCGTGGCAGGCACTTGGAACTGGATGATCCTTCAGGTCCCTTCCAACCCAGACTGTTCTGGGGTTCTGTGAGGCACAAAGTGCTGGGCACTGGGAGCTCCTCAGTCACCCAGGGAAATGGGTGGTTTTGCCTCCTGCAATGGGCATTGTTCTGACCAGCTCATTCAAACTGCCCTATGTGATGTGTGGGGCTTACCTCAAATCCAGCTGTGTATTCCCAGAGCCCACACTGACCTTGTCTTCCTTCTTCTCCACAGCCCTCCACGAACTCCAGTAAAAGTTGTGCCTCAAATTAGAATAGAACTTGAGCCTGAAGACAATGGTTATTTCTGGAGGAGCAAGGGAACAGAAACTACTTTGTAATTTGTCTGTCTGTCCAATCTTTTACGGCATTTATTTTGTCTCTAGCCAAATACGACCCCCCCTCCCTGCTCCCCGCTGGCAAAGGCAAACGAGCCGCCCCTCTGCCCCCTGCCCGTGCCCCCCAGGCGCCCCCACGCCGGCCCCAGGACTCGCATTGCCTTCTCCAAAGTGTGTCCCGCTGCAAGGAGGGCAGGAGCAGTGGGGACCTCCCGTGGGAAGCGCCAGAGGCATCGGAGGGGCTGCAGGGGGGCCCGGCAGGCAGAGCTGAGCCCCCCGGCCGGGGACGCTGGGACGTGCTGCTGACGCTCTCGTGCTCTCGCTGTGGTCGCAAGGAGAAGGTACTTCACTCCCAGCACAGACACACCGTTGCCATCGCTGTAGCATGTTTGGAAATGTCCCTTTCCTATGCAAGTTTTTTTAAAAGAAACACTTTAATGGACTTAATCTGTCAGGTACATGGAAGAGTGTTATTTTCCTAGATTATTTTGTTTAAATTATGGGGGCCTAACCTACGACTTCTTTTTTTTTCTTTTTTTTTTGTCAATTTTTTTAACCTTTTTTTAATTACTGTAAAGAAAAATGAATTTTTTTCCTGCAGCAGGAAACGTATAGTTATGAGTAGTTCTACCTCTTATTTCTAGATGCCAGGCTTTCTGTAAAAAAAGAAATGTATTGTACCATATATAATGTGATTTTTACAAAAAACAAACCCAGCACACCGCAGTCTCCAGGACGTGGCATAGGGCTGGATTGGTTCCATTACCACCTTCTGCTCCGAAGCATCTGGCTTTTTTAGGGTTATGTTGGTCTTTTGGGTTTCCTTTTGTACAACTGATCTTCGCTGTGAAGGAGACGGGATGTAATCCCACCCTCCTGCACCCCATCATGTCAGGAACTGACCCCAAATCTTGGCTACTCAGCCCCAGCGCTGGAGTGCAGCAGGACCGAGCAGGCCAGGCACGGGCATCCCAGGATTCTGGGGTGGAACCACCTCAGCACCACCCTGGGAGAGGAGATTTTCCTCTCTGTAGCCTGTTTATAGTGGTGTGTGCCCCTGAGCGTGCCGTTGGGAAACTGGGCTTCGCCAGGACACGAGGGAGCACACTGAAAGCTTCATCCAAAAGCTGAAATGAGAAGAAAGAATACCCGAGCTGTCTGGGTGAATCCCCTGATGAAGACAACCCTGCTGGAGAGGAAGGGCACGTGCTTGGTCCTGGCAAAACCAAAGGCCCCACTGGGGAGGGCGAGAGGATTTTCTGATGGTGCTGAGACCTTAAATGCCAAATTTCACATCTGCTCCCACGCAGGAGCCGTCACCTCTGTACATCCCACTCGCTCCTGAGGGGTCTCCGCTTCCATTCCCATGAAATCTGCGTTGTGTATCCCAGGAGCCCAGCTGAAACCTGCTCCAAAAAAGTCTGGGGACACGTGGGAAGAGGCCTGGAGAGGAGGAGCTCTGGGATGCCTTGTGCTGCTGCAGGACAGGTAACCTGGGAAGCGCAAGGGCAGCTGTGCCCAATGCCCCCCATCCCTGGGGAGCACCGGTCCTGGCGCCAGCATCACCAGTGCAGTACCCAGGAGCTGCTTGGGTTTGTGGGGATCCCAGGGGACAGGTGAAACCAGGTGGATCTCAGGAGCTCTCCGCTCAGCTCAGCGGGCACAGCTTCCATCTGCTGGTGCCTGGTGAGGTGAATCCACAAAAAGCGAGGCCTTCCGACCCGTGCTGGATGTCCTGAGTGCTGGTGTAGGTGCTTCCCTCTCCCTGCGCTGCGTTGCCTGTGTGGTCCCAAGGGAGTGGTTGTGTCCAGCGGGACAAAGGGCTCTGCAGCTTTCCAAGGAAAACAGCCAGCTCTGGTGGCAGGGAAGGGCCAGCAGCGTGGCTCCAGACACCTGCAAAATTCACTGCAGCATCACTGTCAACGCAAAGGAGGTATTCTGTAGGAAAAGCCTAGCTGGGAGCTTCAGGGAGTCGGTGTGGGGCCTGACCCAAAGCCCCCTGGGCTCAGAGGTGGTCATAAAAACACCCTGCCCCTGCAAATCCAAGGTCCCAGCTCCCAGTGGGACCAGTGACCACCACCAGCCACAGCCAGCTCTGTCCCGGCCCCGGGATCGCGGTGGCCACCAGCCTCTGGCCTGCTGATACACCTTCCTATTTGTATTTTTATTTTCAATCAACAGCACTTTCAGCTACTTTTATTATTGTTTTTAATTCTCCTAAGTCTGTATTTGCTTTGGAGGACAGAATGAAAACTTGGGATGAAATGAAGTGGATCAGGATGGTGGAACAAAAAGGAAAAAAGCAGAAAACATTTCAAATATATTAAAGTGATTTTTTTTTTCCAGTAATATAAAACATGAAATTCCTTATAACATTATAGTATTTTACAGTTTTATGAAGCTTTCTATTGTGACTTTTATGGAATCAAAAGATGAAGATGATGAGATATTTTAGCATTTATATTTTTCAAAATTAAATGTATACTGAAAATAAAGTAACTTTATGCATTTATGGGAGAGCCCATGTCTGTTTTCGCTCATTATGTGTGGAGTCTTGTCTGATGGAACTGAGATCCCTGGATCCCGGTGGTGCCTTTTGCAGGACAGCTCTGCTCCCATCCGCTGGCACTGGGGGCACAGGGTGGGGGTCACCAGGCTGGGAAAAGCCCCGGAGGGGATTTGGGGAGTGCAGGGGTGAGGGAGAGCAGGGTGAGCCCCCGGGAGTGCCCTCCCACCACTCACCGTGCTGTCCAGGCAGGCAGAGGGGCCCTTGGCCGAGCAGCATCGCCTCTGAGGTGCCAGGCAGGCTGGGTTTGAGCTGGCACGGGCAAGGAGTGGCCACCTGAGTTCTCATTATGGGTGCTGCTGAACGGGGTCTGGGGCGAGGCCAAACACACATTGGAAACACAGAAGTAACGATTGCGGTGCCAAGGGTTCATTCTCTTAAACACTCTGTGTCTCCCTCCAGAGTTCTCCTGGGAATGTGGGCCAGCCCGGGCACTGCAGGGATGGTGTTTAAG
>JAWWTY010000123.1:1783975-1798058 GCA_035222235.1 Margarornis squamiger
CTGTTACCTGTCCAGCCCACCTTGTGTATCCCACCCTATCCTCACTGCAGCTGATAAAGTATGGGACTGAGTGGTTTTGGGGTTTTTTTAGCAGCAATCTGTTCTTATCAGGAAAGGAAAGTGCCAAGAGCATATGTGTGCAGGGAAGTCTTTATGGACTAAGTGCAAACACCACAGAGTGTCTCTCTGCATTCCTTGTAGTTCTTCCTGTTCTCACCTGGGCTGGAGAGGTGTGATGTGCATGGCCTGTGGTTATCACGTGAAAGGGATGTTGCTAAATTTGTCCAGAGGTTCTGATCATAGACACACAATTTTTAAGAGGAAACACCATTTTAATTTTCTTTTTCAGTGTCCTTTGTAGGTGCAGCCCAGGATGAGCATTCCTGTGCTCAGAGAGTGTTTCCCAGGAGGAAGGTGAGTGTTGGCCTCACCTGCCCAGCTCAGGTGGGTGGGACAGAATTGGGGTGGCCTGGCAAGGCAGGAATGTATTTCTGTGTTCTGGGGTGCCTTGAGAGTTTTCTCTGACACAGCTCGAAAGGTTGTCTGTTTTCTTTAGCTTTAGAACTATGGCGTGTTCTGCAAGTCACTCCTGTTTACCTGAGGGATGGCCTGACCTGGGATTTGGCTCCTGTAGAGTCCCACAGGATAAGCCACAGTGGGCTGTGATCCTGTGCTGGTCCTTGCACCAATCCCAGGAGTTCCCTGGGTCACCCTCTGTACCTGCTGAGCTCTGTCAGATCCAGTGGGCCTCAAGGTGTTTTCTCTCCTGGTCCTGTTGAAATTCCAGTCTTTTAGGTGACTTATATTGCCCCCAAAATCAAACTGAGTTCCCAAAGATATGTACCACAAAAGCTTTTTTTTCCTTGAATTTCCACTCCCATTTAGCTCTCATTGCAACAAGACTATCACAGAACCCATAACAAGGAAGGGGAATAAATGGAATGTGGCTGAAAATGCTCCTTTTTGTCCTTTGGGCAGGAACCAGTCAGTGTTCAGGATGTCCAGGCAGAAGCAATGTGTGCACAGCCACAGGAACACCCAGGGACTGGTGAGTTCAGTTCACATTTCAGGCCATCTCCAGGACTTCAGTCCATGGGAGCTGCAGGATAAGGGACTGCTCACAGGCTGAGACGCTTCCATAAATACCATTCAAGCAACCCTGCCTCAGCTGCTCTGAGAGATGCACAAAGAAATGAAGGAACATTTACCTCTCTGGGTATCCAGAGTAGTTGTATCTGAGTCAGTCACCTCAGTTCTCTTTTTCTCTTATGTCCCAATAAATGGAAGATTTTAATCCTGTCACTGTTCCAGTCCAGTTCAAGGCCAGCAGCTTGTGGCTGAGTGAGGGGAGTTGCCCCTGGTTTAAGCTGGTGACACAAAGGGCTGCATTTGGTTTCCTTGCTGCTTTCAAATATTCAGGTATGTAAGTTTGGCATGTCCTTCAAACCACCAAAAACTCACAGGGCATGAGTTTCACACCCAATAAACAAATTCTGCCAGGCCTAAATCACCTGGGTGCTTTGTAGCACATTTCACTGGATCCCCTCGTTACAGGGCTCTTCCAGATCCTCCATGATCAAATCCTGCTGGTTGTTCACCCAGTTTCCTTTCTGCACTGGCTTCCTCTCCTCCTTAGCTGTTTGAGGAGCTGGATCCTGGGGCAGCTGGCAGTGGGCAGCTGGCAAGAGGTCATTGCTTTGGCCTGGCTGGGACCAGACCTGTCTGGAGCAGAGCTTGAGTTTGAAGATGTCCTGGAAGCCCCGTCGGAAGTTTTCGTTGCAGAACCCGTAGATGATGGGGTTGATGCTGCTGTTGGAGAAGGCCAGCCAGTGAGCAAAGGGATAAATGTAGGTGTGGATGAGCTGCAACTGGAGATTGGAAAGGTGGGCGTAGTCCGAGAGCAGCATCAGAGTCCACAGGGGGAGCCAGGACAGGGTGAAAAGCAGAGTCACGACGATGAGCATCTGGATGACCTTCTGCTTCCTCTTCCCCGTGCTGTGCCCCCGCTCCTGGCCGTGCTCCCCAGCCCTGGGCCGGGCTGTGTGGGAGAGGGCGATGCCGATCCTGGCGTACATGGCGACGATGAGCGACAGGGGAGCCAGGTAGATGTTGGCAAAGAGAACTGTCGTGTAGATCTTCCTCAGTGCTGGGTCAGGCCACTGCTCCCGGCACCAGTACACGGGGCGGGTGTCATTGCCGGGGCCCAGGAGCACCCTGAAGTGCTTCTCCTCCTGCACCTGCAGCAGGACTGCTGAGGGACACATGATGGCCACGGCCAGCACCCAGATGACTGTGATGATGGTGATGGCCGTGGGGATGCTCAGCTTCTGCCTGAAGGGGTACACGATGCACCGGAACCTGCGGCAGGGACACGGGGTGGGGGGTGTGTGTGGGATTTCAGGAATGCTTCTTCACCCAGGTAGGCACATGCACACACATTTTGCCTTGTTTTTTGACAGGAGTGGTGGAACCATCTCCTCATCCTCTGTTATCAGGTGCTGCTTGTGCTGCTCCACTTCACCAAGGTAGGTATTAACACCTCTGCTGTGCAGCTCAGCAGCTGAGGGACAAACCCATTCTGGGCAGGCTGGGATAGCCCAGCTTCACCATCTTTGAGAGGTACCACTGGAGGGGCAAATTGCTGTGGCTGCTCTTTAGACTTGGCCACATTTTGTTCGCCTTAACAGCCTTAGGGGAAGAGTACATCTAATTCATTAACAGCCTTAGGGGAAAAGTACATCTAATTCATTAACAGCCTTAGGGGAAGAGTACATCTAATTCCTTGCAGTGTTGGGTGAGTTAATGAACAGGCTCGTTGTGGGCAGGGGGCAGAGGGAGATGAGTGATGGTTACACACCCTGCAGCATCTTACCTGTCCACAGCAATAGCAACCAGAGTGAAGACTGAGGCAGAAACAGAGATTCCTTGGACCATCCCACTCATCTTGCACACCAGGCTCCCAAAGGGCCATCCTGGAAGAAAACAGGTGGTTGGAATTGCTGCTGTCTCACTGCAGGACTCTGCTTAAAGTTATTTGCTGTTGTCTTCCATTTCCTGAGTAGACTCCTGGAATGGTTTGGGCTAGAAGGGACCTTAAAGATTGTCCATGGGCAGGGACACCTTGCACTAGCCCAGGTTGCTCCAGACCCCATCCAACCTGGCCTTGAGCACTTCCAGGGATGGGGCAGCCACAGCTTCTCTGGGCTTCTAGGCATGAGAGGAATTTTCTACCCCAAAACTAAGAGAGCAGGGGTTAGCAAATCAAAGGGTGTGGGAACAGGTGTCTTGAGTGAGTTTCTGATGTTCCAAAAACCAGCAAAGCAAGTATTTATAGTTTAACATCCTGATAAAATGAGATTTCATGACAACGGGGAATCAACCATTACAGTGGATTGTTCTCTGCATCTGGCTCCTGGCATCCACCAAGACTTCCTAACCATCTCACCTGGCAGCGGGACAATCCCTTCCTAAGGGCAAGGGATGTGCAAGTCAGAGGGTGGGTTAGAGGCTTGTCTAGCTCACCTCTGACTCCAAATGCCCACGGGCCCCCCTCCCAAACACACCCCTGGCTCTCCCTGCCCCTCATGCAATGCAGCCCACCTGCAATGATGTTGTCCAGGAGGGTGGTGGGCATGCAGAAGATGCCCACCAGCAGGTCACTGGCAGCCAGGTTCAGGATGAAGAGGTTGGTGACCGTGCGCATGTGTTTGCTCCGCAGGATGACGAAGCAAACCAGCCCGTTGCCAGCCATGCAGAGCAGGAAGATGAGGAGGTAGGAGGTGATGAAGACAGCGGCCACTGAAGGCTGGTGGAGGTAGAAGTCCACGTAGGAGACATTGCCCTCCGAGTAGAGGTCTGTGTATGTCCCGTTATAATTCAGCACATAAGGCCAATCCAGTGAAGAGTTGGAGTCCATTGTCTGACTCTTGTTCTAATGTGCCCTACAAGATACTTGTAAAAGGATCACTTTGGTCTGCTTGCAATTGATCCTTATGAATAGGTTATTACTGTTACCAGCTTTGAGTATTCTGTGAGCTGAAGCACATGCAAAGCTCATGTGTGCTCAACCCTCTGTGGTTTGTTTTAATACTTTGTGTCCTGGGCCTCCCCAGGAAGGGAAAACAACCAATACTACTCCTACAATTTTCCCACACAGGCCTGCAAAAGTGACCAGGGAGGCTGCTGAAGGTTTTCCTCCCTCTGCAGGCTCTAGACTTTAAATCCTTCCTTTCCCAAAGGAGGGGAAAGCCAGGCAGGATATAAACCAGCCTATGGCATTGTGTCAACTAAAGGCACCAATAACCTGCACAGTGGATTTTGAGGAAAAAAGTAATCAGAATTCCTGAGAAATCCATTTACTCAACAGCTGGAGTGATCTGGCAATGGTGAAGTTGCTGAGCAACAATCACTGAAAAATCACTAATTTAATGAGTGAAAAACAGGGATTAAAGCTTTCTGAAGTGGCACAAACCTTCTGCCTGCACGTTTCCCAATGCAATCGCATTTCATGGAACATGAGATGGGTTTCTGCACAGTTGGTGTTAGGCCACGGTTGGTTTTAGTTCCCTGCTCCCAAACTGTGTAGCTCAGAGCCTGCAGTCATGAAGGACCAGGCTGTGTTGGAAACAGGATGAGGTACAAGAGAGCTGCAGTTGTTTCCTGCTGGATAACTTGACTTGGAAGCAAAAGAACAGCAAAATTAATCAGTGTCAGAAGGCATGAAATTAAAATATGAGTGCAGATGCCTTTAGCACACTTCAAGTTCCTTAGTATAAATGGAATTTAAATTAAGGCACAAGTGTCCAAATCCTGATGGGCTTGTATGAGCATCAAAGCATCTGCAAGGGTTTTACTTTCAGGCAGCAGGTGCAGTACAAATTAACTTACTCTGCTGTGCCTCTGGTTTGGAATGAGCAGAGCAGTGAAACCCCAGCATGTTCTGGTCTCTTGTGCCTGTTTAGAAGTCAGCAGCAGTGCAGGCTTTTAATGGGTCTGTTTTACGTATTCATTAAGTGCCTGCATAGCCAGGTAGGGAGACAAAGATCTGGAATCTCTCACAAAAAGTGCCTGCTTGTATGTTTGAACAAGAGCAGGCATAGTTATATATTCCCTGGGGCAGTCCTTCTGGAGAAAGGCATATCTTGATTGGGTTTTATTCAACATGTTTTCAAGCTTATCAAAACTCTTTTTGTTGGAATGTGAGCTGTGCCAACTGCTTTCCCCAGCCCGAGCTCAGAGCCAGCTGCTGTGGGAAGTGGTTTAATGCCAGCTTTGCTCATCCCTCGGGGCAGCAGCACCGGTGCCCTTGCACCCAGATGTGCCCAGGATGGGCAACATGGGCAGAATGCAAATAGAGATCATTACAGATAATTCAGTGGGAGTTGGCACTGTTCCTGTAATCCCAGACCCGGAGCTGTGCTTTACAAATCCCAGGAGATGCTGCCTCACTCAAAGGTGCTGTTTAAAGCTCAGCATCCCTTGTGGCACAGAACTGCACTTACTGCTGCTCCCTCTGCTGCTCTTCCCGAATATAATTATAATTATTGTTGCAAATTACCCCTAATTTTCTTCTGCAATCCTTTGCTTTCCAGAGGTGCTGCTTTAGGAAGGTGCTTTTGGATCCTGCCACATTCCCAGTTCCTGAGCCCAGCAGGATCTCTGCTGTCCCCACCAGGTGAGACAGAGGGGGCTTTCCCTTTCCTTACCTGCTGCAGTTGGGATTTTCAAGGGATCTTTGGTGGTCTGAGGGAGAAGTTTTGTCATTCCAGGGTGGAATTATCCCTTATTACCCTAAAAGCAGGAGGATTCATCTAATTCATTACCTTTGGATATGAATTTTGTTTCCTCTTTTTTTTTTTAACATTGTGTTGTGAAGCAGCAGCTTCCAACCTTTTCAGTCATGATCCTTGGAATAGTTTTTGTTCCTAACTGATAAACAAGGAGTTGCAAACAGCCTCAAGACGAAACTGGAGCTGTGTCTGTGTGTCTTATGGAGCCTGATCCCAGTTGTACTAATGACATATTTGGCCACAGCAGACACAGGGAAGTTGCTGCACAAACACCTCAGCTCTCAGGAAATGGAAAAGCTGCACAGATTTTTATTATACCAAAGCTATTATACAGAGAGGAGGATTAGCTGCAAGGAGAAATTAAACCAGTGCCTTGTGTTTTCACAAGCTCCTTGCCAGCTAAGGCAGGCAGTGAGAAATAAGTGAGGGTGGCACAGAAGACAGAAACATAAAAGACCTAATAAAAGGGAAAAAATAATACAATCTCTAAATATTACAAGATGATAAATAACAGTAATCTGCTTCCTCAAAGTAATTTGATAAGGGCAAAGCCTCTCTTCATTTATTATACCAGAGCAAATCTGCAGAGCAGTAACATGAGTCTTCCCAAGTGAAAACCTGCCCAGTCCCACAGTGGTTTTCCAAGCACAGAAGCCTCATTCCCTGCTGGAATCCCAGTCACAGCCCCACAGACAAATAGGCAGTTTCAGGTCTCCCATCCTGACCAGGACAATCTCATCCCTCTGGATTTGGACAATCAGCTTTCCAATGTTACATTAACAGTTCAAGGTGGTTCTGAAGTGATGCAATTATTTTTATGTTGGGCACATGGAGGAAATCCACAGGAGCAGCCAACACTGCTTCACTTCTGTGCACAACCTCTGGGTTTGGGATGTGGATTTGTGTGTGAAGTCTCCTCACAGACCCCTCTGAGGCCGGAACAAGGATAAGGAACCTTCAGGGATGGGAGGAACAGGAGTGTGTTGTCACAGAAAATTTCATGTGGTAAACGCCAAAACATTTGTTCTTCCCTTGTCCTGAGCTCAGTGATGAGTCGACTCCAGAAATTTTCTGGGGACCTTGGAAAGTGTCCCCTGCTCTGCTGAAAAGTGGCAAAGTCCCACTGGCAAAAAGAGCAGGACCTCACTCTGTGAATGTCTGAGAAATAAAGGAGAGACAAGTGCATGGATTATCCTGTGCCTTGGTGAATTAGGAAAAGCCATTGAATGTTAAACTAAAATGCTGTTGCACAGGGAGCCCCTGCACAGGCCTTGGGAATCAGGGTTCCTCTTTCCTTCTCTCCAGAGCAAGAGAGGGCTGCAGCCACACCAAATTCCCTGTTCCCCCTTCCTGGGGCTCTGGCACGGGACAGGGAGCAGTGCAGGGACTGTCACTCCCATTCTGGAGCACCAGGGCTCACCAAGATCCATCCACAGCAGGACAGCCTCATCCCAAGCCAGGATTTCAGTGGTGTGTAATCAACTCCCTGGATTTAAGGGAGGACTGAACTTTATTATGCACTTGCTGTCTGTCTCCCACAGGAGCAGAAGTTGTGTCTGGGTCGTGCAGGCCTTGAGCTGCCAAGCACAAACTCTGAGGGTATTTATGAATTAAGGTAGTAGAACTTACTCCTTGAGTGTTTTATTTACCTCTTCATCCATCAGAGTTTCCATGATATTTTATATGAAACACCTCAGAGTGGTTTTATCTCCAAATAAGCCTGAATATCCCAGTAGGTTTCAGCTACTGTGAGCTGTGGAAGAAAACCATCCTAAAAATAACCAATTGCAATGGAAGTTTTTTCTAGCTGATGTTTACTTCCATGAAGAGAATCAAGTGCACACTGAGAAGCCAATTTCTCATCTTGAAATGGGCAATCCCAGGGAGATGTGCCAATTTTGAAGCTGTACACAGAGCCCTTCTCAATGGGCTTAAACTGCTTATCCTCCCCTGCCAGAGTCACTTATCTGCCTGGACTGAGCTGGGACCAAAGAAAATGGTTTGTCAAGGTATTTTTTTGTTTTTTACAGACCTTAAACTTTTCCTCTCCTGTATAATTATAAAGGACAAGGCTATCAGCAGGATGGCTGTAATAAGCAAGACAAGACTGAGTTGCAGATTACTCATCCACTGGGGCTGGGAATATCAAACATGTCACTGAAGAGCCAAACTCAAATGTAAATCAGGAGATGAAAATGGCAGGTGAAGCATTCACAGCAAGTTTGTTATAGCTCTGCATTTTTATATATAATATAACATTTCCACCCTGCTTCATCAGAGCTGAGGCTGCTTACCTATTCCTTGTCATTATACTCTTATTTTTCTTACTTCATGCTTAGTCAACCTTTAAGCTCCTGACTATATTTCTATTTGATATGTCACAGGCTGCCTTAAATTTAAACTGCAATCTCAGTCAACTGTTCCCTGAAGTCAGGCTGAAGTAGAGTTTCCACATCCAGGAACACTTATGCAGCCACTTGATTGAGAAGCCTGGCAAGGCATGGGATTTTATCTGCCTCATCTTGGAGACAGGTCCTCGTTTTAGAAGATTTCAGTGGAAAATTACTCAAGTTCTCCTGAGATCCGGGCTGTAAGTGACAGCTTCTCATCCATCATGGGAACCTGGGCAGGGACCCCACTGAGTATTCTCTGGACTGCTCATGGGTTTTTCCCTGCAGAGATGCTCTGGCAGCACTTAGCAATGGCTGTTGGGGTTTAGTTAAATCCATGAGCACTGAATTCCCCATTAATGGGAGATAAAGCTCCTGAATTGCCCTTTTCAACTGAGTCAGTCCCTGTAGAGTGCTCAGGGGGAGGTGACAGCCCTGTCCTTTGGGGCCCTGACAGGGAACAGAGAAACTGGGGAGCAGCAGGTAGGAGGAGGAAGGGAGGGGAATCATGGCTGGGGTGGAAACTGAAAAGTGAAGTGGGACCATCATGAGGTAGTCTCAGTGGAGCTTAAAACTGGCAGACAAAGTAAGTGCTTTGGTCAGTGAGCTAATTCACCAGGAACAGGGAGACAGCACTGTCAGCATGTAGTTCATGTCCCCTCCCAAAATGGGGGGGCACAGAGGGCCCTGTAATCACTGCACAGAGAATGAGCAGAAAAAACCCCAAATCAAACCCGACAGAGCATCTCCCAAGGGTTCTTGGCACCGGGTGGTGTCTCTGCTTAGTGTGAAAAGTGAGCAAGAGCCATAGAAGTGTTTGATATACATCTCTTTTGGCACAGAAGTGTCATTGCTCACTATGACACAGGCACAAGAGCAAACACAGCCTGTGATCTGTCCATGTGAGGGGATTGCTCCTTGGAGCTTGTTACAATTACACAGCATTTCACCCCGACCCAAGTTCCCAGGCTGTGGAATATGGGACTATGGCTCACTGGGAATTAGGCAGAGCAGGACAGGGGAGCTCCCTGTGCAGCAAGGAGGGGTTGGATCCTTAGCACTTGGCCACAGCCCAATGGCAGATGGGTCCAGAGGCAACCCCTTTAATGTTAAATACCTGTCCAGGCTGCACAGGAGAGAGAACTGTCTGTGGAGGTTCCAGCAGGGGTTTAACTGCACTGTCACCTCTAGAAAGGGATAATGGGTTGTGGAAGGGCTGTAGAGCAGGGACATGCAGTGAGCTCTCCTTGTACCTTCCTACCTGCTGGCTGTTCCACATGGGGACTTTAAACACTGCCTTAGAAATCAACCCCTGATTCTCTCTGGGAGCTGCTCTGAGGATTTGAATCCTTTTAGTGCTCTTGAATTTCCATTTACTGCTGCCTCCCTGACTTGACTTTCATTACATTTGTAAATTATCACCAAATTTTAAGCCTCTCCTGGATAACACAATAACAGGGATAGGGACCTCTAATTGATGTCAGGAGTTTGACATGCAGAGAGGTTACCTCGGAAACCTCTTGGTTTGACTGCAGTTGGAGCCAGTTCTGTTCAGTGTGTCCCAGTTGTCCACGCAGGAAGGACTGGAAGGAAGTTTTCCTTTCTAGGATTTTCCTGTGGAGAAAAGCAGCAGCAGAAATCCATTCCTTTGGGCTGAGGTGACATCTCACCTGCCAGCCTCAGGAGATGCTTCTCCTTTGCTCAGAGTTACATTCCATCCCCCTTTCTCCAGCAAATCACCCCAAACTGATCCCACTGCCCTTTATGCTTTGCAGCCCCAGGGTGGTTCAGGTTTAAGGGATAACATGAGGTACTTCAAAAGCTCCAGATATTTTTATCCTACTGGAGGTGTCTGATACTGATAGAAAAGCAAAGTAAGATGATGTAAACTTAGTCACTGAGGAAAAAGAGTGGCTGCAGGCTCTTCTTTTCCCAAATCCTGGAGGTCTGCACTGAGGTCCAGCTCCCAGCCCAGGTGGATTGGCCCTGCCAGCAGAATTCCAGGGGTTTCCCCCATCACACCCCCTCTGTGATCCTGCCTGGCCACAGGACTGCCCTGTCCCTGCTGGTGGGGGCCGTGTGTGTCCCCCAGTTCTGGCACCCCAAAGCCATTGGGGTCAGGGGCACCTGCTGCCACCCCCATCCCCTTGCAGTGCCGGAGCTGCTCCGTATTCCAGCCTTGCCCTCTGTGGGATCCCCTTCAGCAGCCCCGGGCTGTGGTTGCCAGCGGGCACATCCTGCATCCCCGGGATTCCCACCCGGGCAGAGTTGTGCCCTCAGGAAATCGGGGCACCCCCGAGCAGTGCAGTCAGATCCCCCCTCTCTCACACACAGCCCCACACAGCCCTGTTGCTGACAAAGCAGTTTCCCCTCCGCTCCAGCAGAGGGGCAGGGACAGCCCCACCCCAGGCAGGAGCAGCCCCCAGGGTACCCCACTTACAGGTGCGGGAGCTCCTCGGCAGCCGCTGGTTCTGCACAGGCAGGAGAGGGATCCCAGAGCCCCTGCCCGAGGCAGGGAGGAGGGAGAGGAGGAAGGAGGGAGCGGAGAGCCCTGCCCAAAGCCGGGCTGCCAAGCCCCGGGGCCGGAGCGATGGCACCCGCAGCCACAGCTGGCCCGGGGGGAGCCAGGCTGGAGCGGGGTGTCCTGGCTGTGCCCCATGGCAGAGCCTCCCCCTCTGCTCTGTGTGAGGCATCCCTGTGCCTTGGGAAGCCGTGCCCGGGGTCGGGGATGGACAGTTCCCTCCACAGGTGCCACCCCCGCCGTCCCCCCCGTCCATTGCAGGCTCCCCCTGGTGCCCTGAGTGCTCCCAGCGCAGCGGCATCTCTGGGCTCTGCTCCTGAATGCTGCAGCACTCAGATCCAGCCTCCCTGCAGGGCAGGCAAGGACAGCTTGGAAACCGGGAACCCGGGCAAAGAACACTCTGTGGGGCCCGGGTGAAACCAGGTGGCTCTGGCAGCTGAAATGACAGCTTGGGCCTCACCTGTTTCTGCATAAGGTTGTTCAGGAAAGTATCCTAAGATTATGAGAGAACAGGGTTCCAATTAGGAATGATTTGATGGATATAGGAATGATTCTTGGTTGTTTGGGGTTGGTTTTTTTTTATGCTCTCCTTTTTATTTCTGCAACAATTTAAAAATTATTCCTTTAACAAATCTTCTAAATTTGAGAGGAAATAAAGTTATCCCAATATGAATTTAAAGCAACTGATATCTTTTTCAGCATAGCTCTGTGTGAAATTATAAAAACTCTGTATGGAATTATGCTGTGCTATACATGGAGGATGAGAAAGTCCAGCCATGCACAGACATTGCATTAAGTGCAGTTTTGCCACATGTACTTGCAGATGGAATTCCAGGATCCCGGGATGTTGGGGGACCAGAGCTGGGGGCAGGCAAGATCCACAGTGAGAGAAACCTCTGACCAGGAGAGGATCCTGAAGGCCCTGCATGCAGGTGGGAGGAATTTGTCTAAGAATCCCACCCCAGCTCTCCCTGCACACACACACTTAACTCAGTGAGCAGCAGGGCTGATCCCTATCCCAGAACACTTCCATCCTTTTTACAGGCTGGTGCTTCCACCTGCTGGGAGCAGAGAGAAGGAAATGGTACAAAATACGTGCAGGGAGAGCTCATAGAATTGTCTTGCAATGCCAGAATTCTTTGGGTTGGGAGGGACCTTAAGGGTCATTTTGTCCCGTGGGCAGGGACTCTTTACAGTGTCCCAGGTTGCTCCAAGCCCCATCCAACCCGGCCTTGGACACTTCAGGGCAGGGGCAGCCACAGCTTCTCTGGGCACCCTGTGCCAGGGCCTGCCTACCCTCACAGGGAAGAATTCTCTCCTAATATCCTATCTTTCCATTTTTTTCTGTAGAAAGTGAGCTGTGACAAGGAAATTGGCTCCAACAAGGCTGAGGATCAGTGTGGGGTCTGCAGCAGGGACAACTCCTGCTGTCAGCCCATAAAGGGGACCTTCACCTGCACCCCCAAAAAGCTCGGTAGGAATAACACCTGGCTGGAGCTCCTGTTGGCTCTGGGGTTTGTGTCACACTCGTGGACACGGGATAATGCCCAGAATCATTCACCCTTGGGCAGTAACGCCCTTAACACCACCCCCTGATCCTGTTCAGGGCAGGCTGCTGTCCACTGGCCCCTGACTGTGGAGGGAAATGGAAGTGATGGAGGTGTTTAGGGAATGCTGGGCTTTTTTTCCCTAACTTGGGTATTCTGGTCATTAAAAAGACTAATTGACCTCTTCCAACAGGAAAACATTTAAGCAAGAGGTGCCCAAAAGAATTGGAGTTTCTGGGAAATGAAATCTGCAAGTATCTGACTTTGTCAGATTGTCACCAGTTTGACTTCCATGGACTGATCACCTGGGCCAGATGTGCCCAGTTCTGCTATAAATTCATTTGTCCACAAGGTAATGTATGTTTTATGCTGGTAAAGACAATCTGGGTGACACCCAGTCCATGGAAGTGGGCTCATAGGACAGTAGTTTTCAGCTATTCTGCAGTTCTCATCTCCCTGCACACACAGACAGGTAGTGCCAAACCATGCCAAAGCCTGATCCTCCCTGTGCTCCAAAGGTGTTGGATGGAAGGACTGGAAATGTTGCTGGTGCAGGCACTGCTCAGCCAGGAGCATGATTTTCCCTGTTCCCAGCTCTTCTGTCCCTTCACTTGGATTTTCCCAGGAGCTGTGCTGTGCCAGGGGCAGTGGAGATGGCCAGTGCTTTCCTTGGTCCCAGAATATCTGAGATGAAACACAGAGAAAATAACAAGAATAGGGAAATCCTCTGCACATGGAGGAGGGGTTTTTTTGTGGTGCTCTTGTTTAAATCTTGGCTTTATAATATAAAAATGAGGAGATGGGGTAAGGGTTGGGGGCCGAATGAGTGGGTGGCCTTGAAGGGTGGTGACTGAGGAGTGACAGCAGCAAGGGGTGGGCTCTGCATGGCCATGGCTATAAAATGAGGGGACAGGGCCAGAGGGGCACAGCAGTGGCAGGGAACTGGGGATGACACTGCTTATCCCTGATACTACAGGATTATATCATTGTTGCTTCCATTATTAAACTGTTCTCATCTTACCCCATGGGCTGTGTTTTATCTGTGTTTCCCATGCCCTGGGGGTGAGTGAGCAGCTGCTGGTGCAAAGCTGCTGGATGGGGCAGTTTTGGGGTTCCTAGAGAGATCTAGAGCTGGGTTTAGACGTTTGGAACATAGACTGAGTCCTGTGGGCTTGGGCTCATAAGCAGAGCCCCAGTGCTGTGTTTTGGGGGCTGAAAATCGGGCTCAGAGCTTTGAAACAGAGAACAAATCCTGCATTTTGGAGTCCTGAAACCAGGCTCATGTGGGCAATTCCTGGACTCAGACATAGCAATTGAGTCCTGGGTTTTAGGGGCTTGAGGCAGAGACAAGGTCCTGTGTGTTTGGGCTCACTGAGAGTGACTACGTGCTGCATTTTGGGGGCTCAAAACCGGTCCTGTGATTTGGGGTCGTGAAAACAGGGTCACTCAGTTTTTGGGTTCACAGAGACCGAGTCCTTTGTGTTTGGGCTCAGAGCTTAAAACCAGAGATTAAGTCCTGCATCTTAAGGGTCCGTATGGCCCATTTCGGGGCTCATAGACAGTGACCAAGCCCTGCACAGTGTTTGGGCTCAAGGAAGGGATCAGCTACTCCATTTGGGGGGTTCAAACCCGGGGTCAGAGCTCGGACACACCGGCGGTGGCTGCAGTTCCGGCCGCGCCCACCGGAGGGCGCCGCGCCCGCCCCGCCCGCTCACCTGTGCGGGGCTCTGTGGGAGCCCCAAAACCGAGTTGGGGCTGCGAGCCAAGCCTTAAACTGCCCGTTTACACTCTCCAAACAGGGCTGGGGTGTCCCTTTCGCTGCCCTCAGACTGCCCA
>JAWWTY010000123.1:1798158-1815011 GCA_035222235.1 Margarornis squamiger
TTATTGGTTTCAGGACCCTAAAACTGGCCAAAGGAGCCCAAACACGGTGCTCGGTGTGTGTTTCTCACACACGAACACGCAGGACCCTCTCTGAGCCCCAAACCCCCGCTCAGTCTCCGTTCCCAGCCCGGGAAGGTTCCCGGCTCAGCCTCACCCCGGGGCGCCGCTTTCGGAGCCCCCAAACCCCAACACGGCTCGGTCTGTTCTCCCCTAGACGAGTCTGGAGCCTCCAGCCGCTGTCACACACATCTGGAAACAGGAGCATCACCCGGGCTCCCGCCTCCTCGGAGGAGGAGCCTTCGCCCCGGGAACGCTGCAGGGACGGCACCGACCACTCCGCAGCTTTTGGGTCTCCCCGAGAAGGGAATGATGTGGAGGGAGGGCCGAGCATCCCCTCCCGGGGCTCTCTGCTCCAGAGTATCCCTGCGCGGGAGGCGCTCGGGGGGGATCCCGCTGTGCCCAGGGGTACCTTTCAGCCCCTTCCAGCTCTCAAACGCCCTAAAATCAAGCGACCAAACTTGTCAGCTAAAAGAAAAAAAAAAGCCCACTGAAAAAATGCCATTACAGCGTATTGACTCAGAGGGTAAAGTCCCCATCCGTTCAAAGTGGTAATTAATTATGAATTAACTAAACTAACCCCTCTCACATGCCCGAGGATGGGCTGCAGCCAGCCCAAAGTGAATTTCCTGTGCTCCAGCCAGCAATAAGCCTTGCAAATGGTTATTCTTCCAAAGGCTGACATGGGTAACTGAGAACACCGGTCATATTTGGGCTTTTGCCTGTACTTGAGCCCATTGCAGTCCCATATAATCTTTAAATACATGCTGATGGGGTTAAGAGGGCTGGGCAAGGATTTTCCTCCCTGCTACAAGTTTGCTGAACAGGATGGAGACCCCACAGCAAAGCCTGGAGTTTCATACCCGGACTGACCACTAGCATTCCCTTCCTTTGGCTGTTGGCCCTTAGGTTTCAGGGAGTTTTTCACCACATCGAACAGTGATGCTGAATGTGCAGCCCTCCATGAGATAAAGAGGAGGATGGAGCCCACCTGGGATACCCGAGCACCCACAAGTGCCCCAACCACTGCTCCCTGCACAGCCCCAGTGTCAGGGAAGGTAGAGGAGGAGCCTGGCCACTGCCACCCTTCTTTCAGACCACATGCAGGGATTGGTGCCACCTCTGGAGACAGGCACCACAGAGCCAAAAGCAGAGACTCACCAGCATCACTGTATTTATTTCCCACAGCAGAGCACACCACGCCAACTTTGCAGCCATGCTCTCCAGGCACCCACCCGGCACTAAGGCACTATTTGAAACATATAAAACATTTTTCCCAGCTGCAGCTGCCACCCGTGGGGGTGCCTGTGCCCGCTGCCTCAGCGCAGTGTCACCAGCTCTTCGGCAGAGGTGGGGTGGATGGCGACGGTGTTGTCCAGGTCGGCTTTGGTGGCCCCCATTTTGATGGCCACAGCAAAGCCCTGCAGGATTTCGTCACACCCCATCCCTTGCATGTGCAATCCCATCACCTTTGGGGAAGAAGTGAGAGGCCAGGTGGGACCCAGCACTGGCAAAATCCAGGCTTGAACTCTGATCCCAGCCTAAGGCCTGGGTTGAGCAGGTTGGGGCTGAGCAGGTTGGGGCTGACCACGCGGGGATAAGAGGACAGCCAGCTGTGGTGCCCACCACTCCCTAGCTGTCCCCTCCACTCACCTTCTCCTCCTTGCCAACACACACCAGCTTCATGACACACTTCACCTTCCTCTGGGTGACAGCGTGGTATAAGGGGGTGAAGGATGTGCTGTAGACCTTCACATTCTCTCCCCCATATGCAGCCACGGCTTCCTCTGCAGGAGAGGACACAGCACATGGGTCGCGGGATATACCATCCACATGAAGCATTTCCAAAAAGGGACTCAAAAAGCCCATTTTTCAAGGCTCAGACCACTTGCCAAAGATCAAACCCCCTCCTCAAGCATCAGCTGTGAGCCACAGTGCCCCCAGCCCCTTCACCACCCCCCTCCAAGCCCTGCCTGTCCCCACCTTCGGTGAGTCCCACGGTGCCGATAGGTGGGTGGCTGAAGACCACGGTGGGGATGTTACTGTAGTCCAGCCGGGAATCCTGCTTGCCCTCGAAGAGCCTGTGGGCCAGCTTCCTGCCAGCTGCAATGGCCACTGCGGGGAGGGGCAGGGAGCCTGAGCCACAGTGTGGCACCAAGGGGCTGTGGAGGGCAGGGAGGCACAGCCACAGTACCTGGGGTGAGGAGGGCTCTGCCACAGACATCCCCAATGGCATAGACTCCTCTCCTGGTGGTGTTCTGGAACTCGTCCACCACCACGTGGCCCTTGTCATCCACCTGCACGCCCTGCCACGGGAAACAGCAGCCATGTCAGCATGCACTCCAGGAGGGATTGGGACAGGCCATGCCCAAGGAGGGCAAGCAGTGGGAATGCCATCCTGTGACAGAAGGGATGTGCTGCCGTCTCACCACTTGGTCCAGGCACAGCTGCTCGGTGTTGGGCTCCCGCCCCACAGCCCACAGCAGGCAGTCCACGTCCCGGATCACTCCCTCCGTCGGCTTGCGGCCGGGCACTGAGGACGTCACTGTCACATCCAGCAGCCCGCAAGGGGACTTAGTGACAGTCTTCACCTGTGGGGAATAACAGGAGCTGCAGGAGAAGCAGGTGCCTGCGGCTTTTGCCTTGCAGCCGTGCCGCAAAACCAGGGATGTCACCAGAACCACAGCTCATCAAGCAGTACCCAAAACAGCAGCTTTGTCCCAGCCCTGCCCCTCCAGGAGGGATGGGACAAGCTCTGCAGGTTCGTACCTGTGTGTGCTTCCAGACATCCACCCCACTGTTCTCCAGCTCCTGGGTGCAGTTTGAGCTGATCAGGGAGTCGAAGGTCCGCAGGACCTGGGCAGGGACCCCCCAGCCCCATCAGATGAGGGTCTGCAGGTAGAGGCACTGCCTGGCAGCCCCTCCACCAGCATTTCCCTGCTCCTGGGACCTGAGAGGTTTGGAGCGCTTCAGGTTAAGCTTTTGTTTGTTTTTCCATTCTTTTCTTTTCCTTTTATCCTCTTTTCAGGTTGTGACTTGAAATAAAGCTGAAGAGAGTGGGTGCAGTAGCACGCACGGCTACAGAAATGCCAAACACACAGGCTGGTGCTGCCAAAACACATTCCCCCCAGCCCCTCCTTACACCCATCAGCCCAATGCCACCATCCTCTGCATCCTCATTCCTGTGCCAACTCAGACTCTTCCTTACAAGGAGCTGACAAGCAGACAACCCCAGCAGGCTGGGATGTGACTGCCAGGTGGGAAGTGGAGCTGGGGACAGACGGTGGCATTACCTTGTCCTGGCGGATCAGCAGGGATGACTTGGAGCCCAGTGTGGAGAGGATGCCCGCAATTTCCACCGCGATGTACCCGGCCCCGACGACAACGCTGCGCCTGTGGAGAAGGGTCAATGCCATGTCCAGGCACATGGAGCTGGATCCCGTGGATGCAGGGGGTGAGCCCCACTTTACCTGGGAAGCTCCTCCAGGTCGAAGAAGCCGTCACTGGTCATCCCCAGGCTGGCACCTGCAAAGCAGAGCCCTTATCACACCCCTTACCTGTCACCCTTCCCCTCCCTGGGCCCTCTTTGCTCTGGGCCTCTCTCCTGGGAATTTCAGCAGACTCACCGGGAATTTCGCTGTCGGAAGGGACAGCTGGGCGCCCGCCCGTGGCTATAAGGATGTGAGGGGCTGTGTACTTTTTCCCATCCACTTCAATGGTTGGCTCAGGATCAGCGGTGAACTTGCCATAGCCCCGAATGATGTCAATGTGAGACTTAGGGGGAGTAACAGTTATTGGATTAACAGCAGGATGGGGTGCAGGAGACAGCTAGCAGAGCCAAGGCTCCCACAGCTGGAGAAGAGGATGGGAAAGTGGCCAAAAATCCATCAGAACCCACTTTCCCACTCAGCCCACAGCATAAACACACGCCAGGCTCACCTTCTTTACGTTGTTCTCATAGATGTCGTTGAGGCGCCGCACGTACGCATCGCGCTTCTCCTTGATGGTTCTGGAACAGAGCAGGGAACAAATACCATCGCTGCCAGCAAATGGACCTCCAGAGCTCAGGGAAAGCCACATGGCACTTAGTGCCTTGGCGTAGTTCACAAGGTGGTGGTCGGTCAAAGGTTGGACTTGATGATCTCAGAGGTCTCCTCCAACCTAAATGATTCTGTGAACTCCATCCCTTCGGTGCATGGCATCCATGCCACAAAATAAAACAGCCCCCTGTGATCCCTTCCCCACCAGTGTCAGGTTTCTGTGCCTGCCTTCCCAGACTCTCTTCCCACAGCCAGGGTGCCACCCCTCTTTTCCAAAATACAGCCACGTAACCAGCTCTGCATCCACCCACGGGAGGCCTCAAAGCAGGCGGAGACCCCTTGGAGGTGGACAATGAGCCAAAGGGCCGTGGTGCTGACCTGTGGCTGCTCCCCATGGGATACTCACTGGGAGATGCTCATTTCCAACTGGCTCTTTCCATTCTTACCTCCAGCTGAACTTGACATCGTGTGTTTCGAAGCCATAGTCAGCGTGATCATGGATAAACTCCGCATGGACAGCTGTGTTCCACATCACCTGACAGCACAAACCACCAGTGAGCTCAGGAAGACCAGTTTGATTTTGGGAAAACCCCCCACCACACTTCCCCGTTCCACACATCTGCCCGGAGCAGCCCATGGGACACAACACATTCCAAGTCCCTGCTACCTCCCTGCTCCTTCCTCCCCACACCCTGTGCCAGCACCTCCCTGCAATTTGGCAGGCACCCACACCAGACCCAACCCAAGCCACCGCAGGTGCCACCAGAGCTGGTGGCAAAATGCCCTTACCTTCTTTGGCACGCACCCAACATTGACCTGGGAGGGGGGAAATAAGAGCAAGTCTCAGCGTTAAGGCTCAGTTTTCCAAAGGAAACACTCCAGAGAGCATCCCACAGCAGGCTGCTGCTGCATTTCAGTTCTCTGCCCGGGAAAATAGAGGCGGGATTACAGATTCCTGGCAAAAGAGGGGTGTAACTGCCTTGGGTGCCTCAAGGTCTTGCGGTTTGACTGTTTTCCTTCACTTCCTTGAAAGAGAGTATGGAAGGTGGAGCCTTTAAAGACAAGGGGTTTTTCCACTGATCATTTAAAAGCCATTTACTAGGAGAAAGGTGTTTGCCACTCCCTCCCTGCACTTTTGCTCCTAGTATAACAATTTTTCCCAGCCGAACGCACTTAAGTAATAAAACTAGAACCCGTCCCTGGCTCGTTTGAGGAACAAGCTTGTTTTTTGCCGTGTTACCAGCTCGCCGTGCCCGTGAGCTCCTCTTTACCGCCTTGGAGTCTTGCTGCAGAGACCCAGTATCCACCAGCACCCCCTTCCCAGCTTAGAAACAACCGGGAAGCAGCGGGTGGAGAGGGGGGATTGAGATTCATCCTGTCTCACCATGACAAGGCAGGTCCTTGCGCAACCACCGGGAGGGCGATTCCTTCCCTGAGGCTCCCCGCACCGCCACCATCCCGGGGGCACCACGACCACCCTGGGGGCACCGGGGCTAAGTGGGGGACCCCTCCCCGCATCACCCACCCCTTGCCCGCCCCTGTGCCCGCAGGTGACTCACGCAGGTGCCCCCCAGGCGCCGTGGCTCCACCAGCGCCACGCGTGCCCCCAGCTCCGCCGCACGCCGGGCCCCCGCCAGCCCCCCGGAGCCCCCACCCAGCACCAGCAGCTCGTAGGCGGCCGCCGCCATCGCTCCGGGAGCAGTCGGACCCCGCCGCTCCGCCCACGGTGCCCGCCCCCGGTGCCCGGTCCCCGCCCCGGCCCCGCAGTGACACCACGGGCTGGGGCTGACAACGGCGAGTTTATTGGTTCGGGTACAGCGAGAGGAGGGGTTGCAAGCACTTCCAGGACAAATATACAGAGGGGGGTGAGGGGGGGAAACGGCAAAACGGGACGTAAAATAAACCCAAAAATTAAAAAATAAAATAAAATAAAAGGCAGGATAAGCACAAAACGGGAGTAGAGCTAAAAAGGGAACACTTTTATTCGGGTTATGACAACGTACTCCCAAAGCAGGAATCGCTTCCTTTCTCCAGTTAAGTCGAGCGGTCTTCCCAATAAAATAAAGAGTGGTGGGGGATGGAGTTAGTGTGTATTTCCCTGGAAAACAAACTCTAATCATGCCAGTTAAACACTAGAACTAAAAATGTACAAAGAAGCGTCAAAGGAGATGAAGTGTTTGTTAGAGTTACCTTTTCCTCTCTGAACAGTCCAGAAGGAAAACAATGACTACAAATACAGCAGGCAAAACTGACTTTCGGGCTGATGGGCACGGGAGAGAGTGTTGTAAGGAATTCAGTCTCAAGTTGTGCTAAACGCTCTTCGTCCTCTGTATGGCACATTTTGGTCCATGATGGGGATAAGTTGAGACGAACCCTGATTTCTTACAGAAACGTGTAAATATTGTTGCTTTTTTTTTTTTTAAAATGCCAGGTGTACTTCCTTCTACAAAGGTTGGGACAGGTTTATAGGAAGTAGTCTGGGGTACGACGGGTAACATGAGGCTCTCCACGACGAGGTGCTGGGTCAAACTGGAGGCTGCAGGGAAGAGAAAGGGATCACTTACCCTCCTCCACAGGCCATTTTCCAATGCCACAATAAATACCAGACCTGTTCTCCAGCTGCCATTGCTTTAGTCATCCCAGCTGCTTCCACATAAAACATTCTACGTCCCGAAACAAGTGTCCATGGGAGTTAAAACTCATCACTTGGTCAAATCGCTGCTTACAGCCCATCCCCACCTTCACGTGAGTGCAGCTGAACGCAAGATTTAGACCCTCTCACCCGTCTTTACAAAGCTCAGTGCTACAAAAAATTAAATACATAAATCCATCTATTTTTACCCTTCTTACCAAGCTTGGGCAATAGAGGGATTTAAGTGCAGAAGCTCCAACTCTCCAGACAGCCAGGAAGAGGAGCTTTTAAGAGCTTAACTCCCTACTTATTTTTAGGATAGAGCAAACAATGTTAATTCTGGAGTAGTCTGAGCTGGCTTTTCATGGAGAATCCCTCTGGAAAGGATGAGACGTTCCTCACAGACCTATTGGGAAGAGAGAACAGCCCAAGCCAGGGTACTCACAAGGAATATTTTAAAGTGTCATCTAGTTCCATGATAGCAGCCTGGTTCCCACAGCGGTAGCAGTAATTGGGGGCACTGAAAATGGTAACCACATTCCGGTCATGGCACCAGTTATAACCCTGCCAGGAGGAGAGAGAGAGAGAGAGAGAGAGAGAGAGAGAGAAAAAGGTCTCTGTTAAACTTCAGCCTGTCTGAAGTTCCTCTTCAGGCCTGACACGCTCCAAGGCACTCAGAGAAACTGGAGATTTCCTTAGGTATTTCCAACTGACTTAAGTTTCCTTTCAAATATGTGCTCAACTGCAAGAAGCAGCAGTAGGTACCTGGTAAAACCAGCTTCAAGCACTCCACAGGAGACCATCCATTTTATATACAAATTATGGACTGTACCACAAAAAAACACCTTGAGATTTTTAGGGATGCCTTCAGCTTTCATCCACCACTAACGACAATTTGCCTGCTGGATGTGGGTGACTGGAGACGTCTACCTGCACCAGATTTTAAAAATACATCTGCTCCATTGACCCACCTGGCAGTTTCCCAGCAAGACATCCAAGAATAGCCTGTCGACAGCCAAAAGTAGCTTAATTCCTGTCACATCTGACCACTGAGTATTACTGTTGGATGCAGCAGCAGTCCAAGTACAGCTGCCAGCATGAAAGGAGATTACTCCTGCCACAAACAGGGTGTGACACAGTCCCTTTGGCAATTTACTTGCAGGTGGAAATTTAGTCAGAAAAGGCAGCACATCCCCTTATTTACACTGCAGGTCAAAGCACGTAATTTTACGTTGCTTGTTGTTTTCACCTGATTAAAGCCTCTCTTTGGTCCTTACCTGTGTAAGATTTTGGTGTCAACAACCCCATCAGTGGAAGGTGCCGGGGAGGAGACACCAGTGGGTCCCTGCTTTGGTAGCCCTGGCTAGCAGAGTGCTTGCCCTACCTCCATGACCAGCTGGTGAGCGCGGGAGACCAGTGTGAGCCCATTGGCGTGGTTAAATGTCTCGGAGATATCCTGCCCGAAGGTGTAGCCAGCACCACGTGGAGATATGCCCCAGCCACCACGGTCATCCGGATCCGACCACAACAGGTCACACATGGGACCCTTGGGAAAGATGAGGTGCTGTTAGGTCACTGCCAAGATGGTGAAATGTGTTTTATTTACAGTAACAGCACTGCCAGCACGTCCTGCTCAGCACACTGAGTTTATTCAACACACGTTCACAAAAGCCCCAACCGCTCTGACACAACTTCCAGCTGCCCTGGGAGCAACAAAGGTGTTTTTTCAGTCCCTCAGAAAGTGATGAAAAAGGATGAAACACCACCAAAGGAGGAATTGGCTGGGGAGGATGGATGGTGACACAATGTGGCTTCATGGGGTGGTTGTCAACGCACAACCATGTCTGTGATGAGACTAAAGGTAGTAAACACCTTTCCCTGCCAAATACTGTCCTCTGAGTGAGCCAGACCAAAAATCCTGTGAATCTGTGGAAAACAGCTGTGAAACCCCCACAGCTCTCCTTTTGTAGGCTGCTGTAATCAAAGCAGACTGACCTGGGTGTGTTTTGCCCAAATGTCCATCTGCTCTGGCTTTTGGAAAGGCCATAATCCGTGTGCAACCACGTTTAAATGGAATTCAAAGTGAGGATACATTTGCATTGTTTAAGTTTTTGAGGCATTTCCTTTCATATTACCTCGTGTGGAACTTCCTGCAGGCGGTCCAGAGCCCTGATATGATCCAGTGTATCTATGGATGGAGAGAGGCCACCGTGGAGGCAGAATATCTGTTCCAGAAAAAAAAAAACCAACACATCAATCCATTCAATGCGTATTGTTAAGAATGATTTCCAAACCAGCTGCTATGAGCTCTGTTTGCAGTGACAGCCCTCAGATCAAGACTTAAAAGAGCCTGTTTGGGGGCTGCTCATGTGGCTGTCAGATAATCCAACCTGCAGAACTCCAGGGAATGGAGCGTTTTCCTTCTCCAAGGCTTACCTGGCCGTCTACTAGGGCTGTGAGTGGGAGATAATCAAAGAGGTCTGTGAAATACTTCCAGACGTTGGCGTTGCCGTACTTGCGCAGACACTCGTCGTAGAAGCCGTAGACTTGTGTGATTTGCCTGCTCTCGTGGTTGCCCCTCAGGATGGTGATGCGTTCCGGGTAGCGCACCTGGGGACGAAGGAAAGGCTTCCTTAGCACAGGAACTGCACCACTGGGATGGAAAGAAACAGTAATGGAATACTGCAAACAGCAGCCAAGCGCTCAGCATGTGTCCATGGATGCCTATCAATTTACATCCACTGAACTCAAGTCAATTCTGGAGTCTCCGGAGCAAATAATTCTGGAGAAGATAATTCCAAACTCCCCAAAAACACGGGTTATGCCCCCAGTCTCTCAAACCATACCTTCAACGCTACTAGGAGAGTCACTGTCTCCACGGAGTAATAGCCTCTGTCCACATAGTCTCCCATGAACAGGTAGTTTGTGTCTGGAGATTTCCCACCAATCCTGAAGAGCTCCATGAGGTCGTGGAACTGCCCGTGGACATCCCCGCAGACGGTGACGGGGCATCGTACCTCTTGCACGTTGGATTCTTTTGTAAGGATTTCTTTAGCCTGGCAAGAAAAACACATTTAGGATCAAAAGGCAGGAAGCTCTTCCAAAAGCAAGTGAGGATGTTATTCCACTGCATTCCCACTGGAAACCCAGATTCATCCATGCAGCTCAAGCTGACCACTGAAAAAACAGTTTGGTGGATGAGGACAGACCAGGTATGTTTCACAAATCCCTGTGCCCAAAGACAAGCAGGTGTGCTATGCTGAGGCCAGATTCCCTTGCCCAGGGCACTTTTTCCCTGCTGGAATTCCAATCCTCTTCCACGCACGACAGTTTAGCAACTTCTAAAGGCAAGTGACATTCAACTAGAAAAGCAAAGTCAGAAGCAACTGAAACACATAGAGCCCCAATCAGCTTCCCTGGCTGTGCCCAGCTGGCAACAAAACAGCCACAGATGGAGGGATGGCATCCCTGGATTTAGTCATCTCTTCTTCCACACCCAGCCGTTCCTCTGCTAATTACAGCCATGTAATGGAGCCTATCTGCACCACCTTATTATCCTTATCAAACACCGGGTTTGTTGTGCTGCCTCCAGCTCCCCGAGCGATGCCGATCAGCACTCCAGGCACATCGGAGGCCCAGGGAACACCCACAGGCTGGCTTGGTCTGATCCCAACAAAAGGGATGGAAGATCCCCAGCCACCAGCAGATTGGGGTATTTCTTGCCACATCAGGATGAGGTAGCTGCCACCTGCTGCTGCCAGGAAGGAGCTGCTGCTTCCCAAGGATACCCTCAGCAGGCTCCCCAAGGATGACTGTGTTCCCATTCCAATGTTTGCTGCCTTGCCTCTTCTAGGGAAAGTATGTACTTGGAAGGAATAACTAAAGCCCAAGCAATTTGGACAGCTTGGACAGAATCCAGCGTGCCCCTTCCACAGAACATAACCCAAGGGATGTGACCCTGATCCTTAAAGCCACATCCTGCACATGGACTCAATGATGTACACTTCAGACCCGACTGGGAACTGCTGAATGTGTTGTATTTGACTGCAATAGTAGCACTCAGATTCTGCTCACACATCTTTAAAAGCATTTATAGTGCCTTTGGAGAGCTTCCACCCTCGTGGAGAGACAAATATAAACCCACAAAGCAGCTGCTCCGTGTGTTCGACTGCTGCACAGAGCAACAGGCTGGCGTTCAGTCTGAAGCTGGGGCTCAGCAGAGCTCCCTTTACACAGGAATAGGGCAAATGTGCTCCCCTTAAATCCATCCCAGGAAGGCGGGCCAGCCCACGTCCTGAAATTGTGGTACTAGGAGAATCCAGAAGTTTCCCTTCATGAGAAGGGAGGAGCTGGCAGCTGATGAGCAGCAGCTCCTTACGCTGCCAACCAGCTGTTCCCATGCAGCCCATTTTAGCTCACCCCCTGGACACACATCCGTGCACGTGGACAGAGCCAGCCTGGCATTTTAACTCTGCAGAGCTGGTTTAAGTCGGGCTCAGGAGCCCAAGTTTGCCCTCAAGTGATTCTTTTCAAGACCTTCAAAATCTTCAGCATGAATAAAAACACCCCAGAAAAGCAGTACCTAACCCACGCTTCTGCCTGCACTGTGAAGACTGAAATCAAATGACTTAAAATAACAAAAAGCACCATTAAAAAATAAGAATAAAAAACCCCCTGATTCAGGCAAGGCTGTCTGGCATCATCGTCACTTATTTACTTACTTCAGGAGGCTGATAAATAACTATGATAAATAACTATGACTTAAAAGTCAAATTTTAGCTACCTTTGCCGCAGAAAACAGTGACTAATGTTATCAGCTTCCTGAGCATCTCTGTCCCACTTGTTCTGGATGAAAACCATATCCAGGTCAGGATGAAAAGAAGCAGCTTTCAGGTGTTTTTATTAAATAAACCTCCTTTTTATTAAATAAGCCTAAACAGCAGTTGTCATGTCTGTGCTCAAAGTGACTTTGAAGAGCAGAGTGTCTGCTGGCTGTGAGCTTGCCCATCATCCCAGCTCCTCCTGTGATTTGTGTACAAGATCCTTGGAGAGCAGAGAGAAGAGTTGAAACACTCCTGGCCATGACTCAACACAACACTGGGAATTTCATGCAACCAGACTGTGGCCCTTCTTACACCTCCAAAGAACAAGGGCAGGAAAGAAAAGCTACAAGAGGGATGGTTATGGATGACTGCTCCTTTAATTCAGGAAAAAGACTTTTCCTTGCCTTCTTTCATATCCCATTTCAATATTTTACTGAAAAACCCTTTTCCCTGGATTAAGCAAGACAGCTCTCAACTCCCCTACCTACACTCCTAGCCACGTCTAATCCTTCCCTCATTACTGTCCGTTATGCCAGTAATTAAAAATAAGAATGACCCACATGGTAACTCTGGGATTTTGAGATTTTTTTCTTCACCTCATTTTGATTTTTTTGTTTTAGTACTGAGCTCTTCTGCAAATTTGCTGCAAGAGGTACTACTGGAATCAGCCCCCCTCCAAAAAAGGAATGCTAAAAAGTGAGAAAAGAGTTTCTCCAAATATTATTTCAAGGAAACCAACTAAACCAGCTTTGTGGCAGGGCTGCACACCCAAAGGTTTCTGTAAGCTCCTCTCCTGGGTGACACAACCACTCCCCAAAACTTAAACAAGCCAAGTCAGAGCACAGCACAGTCTTTCCTTCATGGCCAAGTCCCTTCCATCGGTTTCCAGCACTCTGGAAGAATGAGGTGACAGGTGACACACCTACCTGTCACCTGGAGGACAAACACCTTCCCCAGCTCCAGGTGAGCTACCACTCTCCCTGTTTCCTGTGTGCACAGACCCAGCCAGCTGGCATTGCCCTCCAGCTTCCCAAACAGCCACAGCTCCAGCTTCCCAAAATACAACAGCCACAGCTCCCTCAGAACTGATGGAGCTCCCAAAATGGCATTGAAAAAGGGGAAGGAGGGAAGAAAACAGAGGCTGAGTGGGGGTGAGGTAGGAGTCAGGATCACTGCTGGAAACATCTGCAAGGCAAATCTTCACTTGGTCACAGACTCCAGTGTGGAGGGAGTGTTGACACAGAGACATTGGACTGGTCAGACAAAACCCAACACTTGTCTAAGGATCCTGACTGAAAAAAAAAAAAGGGCTTTGCCAGTCTCCACTAAACCAATCCAAGGAGGCATTTGCCAAGGGCTGTCCAAACCACAGCCCGGAATTACAGGCGGTGTCCTTTATCCCACCATCCCTCTTTCTATTTTGGCTCCCCTCAGCAAGCTCTGAGCCTCTGCTTAGGTCCCACCTCTGACCTGCTCCGCTTCCCCAGATCCCACCTTGGATGTCACGGGCTTTCCTCACTGACCTGGGCATGATTGTTTAGCAAGGGGCTATGACACGTTGGGTAGGATATCAGGATGACAGGCACCCCAACTGGCACCATCCCTGTCTCCCAGCGTCCTGTACCCCACAGGCCCTATCCCTGCCTCTCAATTCCTGATATCCCACAGGCCCAATCCCTGTATCCCAGTGCCCTGCATCCCACAGGCACCATCCCTGCCTCCCAGTGCCCTGTATCCCACAGGCCCAAACCCTGTATCCCAGTGCCCCGTATCACACAGGCACCATCCCTGTGTCCCAATTCCCGATATTCCACAAGCCCCACCCCTGTCTCCCAACTCCCGATATCTCACAGGCCCAATCCCTGTCTCCCAATTCCCAATATCCCACAGGCCCCACCCCGTCTCCCAGTGCCCGATATCCCACAGACACCATCCCTGTCTCCCACAGGCCCCACCCCGTCTCCCAGTGCCCGATATCCCACAGGCCCAATCCCTGTATCCCAACTCCCGATATCCCACAGGCACCATTCCGATGGCCCAGCGCTGGATACCCCACAGGCACCACCCTGCCCTCCCACCGGCCGCATCCCCGTCCCCCAAACCCCGATATCCCACAGCCACCACCCCGCCCTCCCAACGCCCCCGGGTGGGCCGCGCACTCACCTTCTCGCAGAGGCTGCGGACCTGGCTCTCGCTCAGCTGCCGGCACTCGTTCAGCTGCTCGATCCACTGGTCCAGCTCCTTGGCGAAGCCCTTCTCCTCCATGGCGGGGGCCGGGCGGGCCCCGCGCGGCCCGGGCCCGCCTGTGGGTGGCGGGGACGCGCGGCCCGCTCGGCTCGGCTCCGCTGCGCGTAATGGCGGCGCCCCCCGCCTGCCGCGGATGCTGCGCACTTCCGGCCACGCCCACGCCCCGCGCGCCTGCGCTTCCGGCGCACCAAACCACGCCCACTACAAACAGGCCATGCCCCATTTCCCTCATGACCACGCCCACATCAAGCCCCGCCCATTGGCGCCACAACCCCTAATGACCACGCCCCCTCTGTTACGCCCCTTGTGGCCACGCCCACCGGCCACGCCCGCTCCCACTGTCCCGCACGGCCCGGGCTGTCCCAAGGGACTAATTAGTAAAAATGCTCCGTTCTATACAAGGGAAAAGGATGAAATCACAAACCCCTGCGCCCGCTGTGGGTGTCGAGCCCCAGGAGCTGACAGCAGGGCAGCTGCTCGCCCGGGAGTGTGTAAAAGGCCCCGCTCTCGACTTTCAGGAGTGTGTAGTTTGTTTAATAAATATGTTACTAAATATGTGTTTGGGAAATGTGTTACTCATTCCCTTCGCGGTGTTCCTGTGAAATAGCGTGCCATGGTGTACCAAAACAGCACGGGAGCAGTGAATCTAAGCACTAAAACTGATATGTTTGCTTACAGTCTGGTACTTGATCCATCTCAGCCTCAGCCCCAAATTGTGACTGACCTGCACGAATTTCTCCCAGTACTCTTTATTTCTCTTCTGCAGTCCTTCACTGACTTTACTACCTCCTCTGTACCACAATGGAACAGTAATATCGTGATAAAGATGTAATAATTCAAGTTGTGACACTGTCCACAGCGCTGCGTGACCGTTCCAAGTCAAGGACTGGGATTTCAGGAGATCACTGGTGGGAAACTCTTCTGGGATTTTAGCAGGATAAGATAAATCAAGTCCACGTTGTATGTTTTTTTCATGCCAGATGGAAAAGCTGAGGCTTGCTGAGGTTGCTCAGGTTGTTCTACCAGGAATGCCAATGCCAGTCACAATTCCCTTAATCCCTGCTGGGTAACACAGCTGGACTTGTGGACTTCATCCTGAGGTGAGGCAGAAAATGAAAGGCTTCAAAACATCACATCCCCAAAGTGAGCTTTCCAACTAAAAATACACTTAGCAAGGTAAAAGGAAGCAATATATATATCTCAAATATAATTTTGTAGCTACTCTTCTCCATGCCCATCATTTGCCATTCCAGTTCCCAGGAAAGACACCTGCCAGGAACCATCCGCACACCTCTGGATGTTTTATTTGCTGATTTGTTTCCAGGAGATTATTTTTAACCATATTGCCCATGTTTGTGTCACTGCAGCAGAGAGTGGCCCTGGGACAAGGTGAACCCTCCAGGGGACAATAAATTTTCCCACCCCTCCAGTTTCCTGAGCTGCTGGTTCCAGCCTCTGAATTTTGGGCTGCACCAGGCTCCCACCCCCATGTCCAGAAATGGGATTTGCTTGTGGTTCTGGGTTGCTTTTCTCTCTTCTTCTGAGATAATTTGCCCAGAGATCTCCCTGGCAACAGCCCCTAGGCCTTGGTGCTTTCCAGCTTTTAGTGCGCAGATTTTCCACCACCTTCTCTAAAATCTTAGCATTTCTGTGCTAGAACCTTCTAAACAGGGAATGCTGGTAGAAGTGGTATAAAAGGCCATGAAAAAAATAAATAAATGCTGGCTTTGTAACATTAAACCCCCTCACGGGGTATCTTGCTTTCTTATTTTTGCGATTTTTCCACTGCAACTTGGTCTTTTAGGGTGTGATGCAAAACACAGGAGAAACAAAATCAGAAAATAATTACTCATAGCCACCACCATTGCCTGGGCTTATGCCCTACTTCCCAAAGAGTGCTGGATTTCTAAAAGTACTCCTGTGTATTAGAGAGGAAAAAGCCCCACCCTACAGTGAATAAATAAAATAAATCAGTAAAGTTCTTCCTTCTGCCAGAAGCTGAGGGTGCACAAATCCAGTGGGAGCTGCTCTGGGTGGCCACCAATGAGCACCTGACCCCTTGGAAGGGTGCAGGGGCAGCCAGGGGTACAAGGACGGGGATCTCTAAAACACATTTTGGGATGCAGACACCACATTTTTGCTGAGGATGGGAGGCAGACATACCTGGCAGCATCATCCATGAAGGCTGGCTTCTTGTTCCCAGCATCCTGCCATGGGATTTACTTCTGTCCCTCCTTCCCACAGTGGCATCCATCACCATGGGCAGCGCTGCTCATACTGCGAGGAGCAGCAGGAAACACCTACAAAAGCTTGATAAACTGGGAGAAAAAGCTGGAGAGACGTCAGAGGGGATGCAAGGGGCAAAGAGAGCAGGGACAGTGCCAGGAGAACGGGGATAAACCTTTGAAAAGGGACTCTCTGGCCATAACATATGCACAGGGATGGCTTCCAAAAGGAAGGAGGGTGACAGCACAAACCCTCGCATGGGTCCCCCTGTAACGTTCCTCTCAGATACAGGAACATTCCTGTCTTCTAGGGAATATAAAATGTCCTCCTGCAGCAGCCTGCAACAACTTGAATCCCAAAATAGCTTTTTCGGGGGGTGGGGGGGAGGAACCTCAAAACCTGCGAGCCTTGCAACAGGTTTTGTTGGCGAACGCAGGCAAATCCGGAATATTTGCTTATTCCTTTTATTGAACCTGCCGGCTGATTTGATTACTTCCCTGGAAACGCGTGTGCAAATCAGGTTTGCAGCCGTTTGAGGGCACTACCTTCCGCCGAGACGTCTCCGGTGACTGATGCCAACTCCCTGCTAATGCAATGTGCAGGAAGGACCGGCGCTGGATGCCGACGCCGCCGATGCCCAGAGCTTTCGGCCATAAATCCCTTCGTCCCCCGAGGCAAAATGCTGCCGTCGGAAATGCCTCACCCACAAAAAAAATGCGCTAGCGACAATTCCGTCTCTGAAATTCAGCAGGCTGAAGCCACGCACTTACCCGGATAGAAGAATCTGATGATGGAAGAGCGGGGGGGGGGGGGGGGGGCGGAAAAGGG
>JAWWTY010000123.1:1815021-1832611 GCA_035222235.1 Margarornis squamiger
CCCCCCCCCCCCCCCCCCCCCCGCAAACGGGCATCAAATTGAAAAGCCCCGGGGAGATGAATGGGAGATAACGGAGAGAGAAACATTTACAGCCTGAAATGATTCCCCTTCCCAGGCAGATTTCCTTCTCTCCCCCATGAGAAGCATCCAAGGGAGACCAACAGAGCAGGCACCTCGGAGCAGGGATAAATCCCAGTGTAAGGATTCGAGCACACAGTTAAGACTACACAAGTAAGCAAATTTATTTGAAGACAGAACAAATATCGTGGCAAACAACAATATGCAAATTCAGTTGAGAACAGGGGTAAATATCAGACTTCGTTTTCAAATCGATATAAAATATAGTCAGATTTTCTTTTGTCCAAAAAGCAGCTCGCATCGGGGTGGGGGGCTTGGGAGGGGATGGCCCCATTCACACCATCCGAGGTGTGTGTCACCTGTAAAACCTCAGGCTCGGGAGGCCAGCACAGGTGAGTGACACCAGGAGGAGATGCAGGTGCCTTTGGGACTCCATTTTTCTACCTCCATTCTCCTTAAAAGCCAATTTTTGCCCCAAAGCAAGGGACAGGTTCATCCCCTCTGAGACCCTCAGAGCTCACCTACCTACATCCAGATGGGGGAGCCACGGGGATCCCGGGTGCTTTTTAGGGTTGAGCATCTTTGAAGGCACCTGCACCTCCTGTTCCTCGCTGGCTCCTGGTGCATCAACCTCCCATGGCTGAGCCTGAAAAGCCAGCGAGGGAGCAGCTCACCTCGGATGCCAGAGGAGTGAACAGATGAAATCCCCTCCCGGAGCGAAGGTGCTGGCGCGCTGCTTTCTAGAAAAGCCATCCCAAATAAAAGCAGACATAGAAAACATTAGATTGTCAATGAGGCTTTGAAACAAATTCAAGTTTATCCTTAATTTTTCTCGTGTGTGTGTGTGTTTGTGTGTGTGTATGTGTGACTTCATACAAACAGACAAGAAAGACGTGGTGAACTTCAAGCTCTGGATCGGCATGTGGTCAGTTAGTGTCCGCAGAAGCACCATCGGATACGGAAGAGTTTAGCACCAGAGAGTTTGGAGGACCTAACTGAGAACATGCGTCCCTTGGAAAACGTGGGGACGGGTTGGGAATGGGCGGTGGGGAGACATGGAACAGTCCATTAGAAACAATACAAGGCAATTCATGAGTTTTCATACAGTACAATACAGTCACTGATCAATTAACCCTTTCAGTACAGTACATGACAAGTAACACTTTGCACCCTGTTAACACTAGGAAAGGAGGGGTTTGGGCTGAAGGGGGGTGGCTGGTGGGTTATCCCTTCTGCCTATGAATTTCAGGGACTCTGTCTGTCCCACCCCAGCTTGGACAGGCCGTCCCCAGCCCGGCTCCCGGGGGGATGCACTGGTGGAACATGATGCCACCAGTCCATCCGCCCGCACCGAGGTCTGCACCCAAATCACAGAATCCTAGAATCCCAGGATGGTTTGTGTTGGAAGGGACCTTAAAGATCAGCTTGTTCCAACCCCCCTGCCATGGGCAGGCACCCCTTTCACCAGACCAAGTTGCTAAATGGTCCTGGTTTGGCCATCTAAACGAAGAGTCACCCCCCTCTGCCCCATGCCAGCCGCTGAACCCATGAGAAAACCTCCAACTGATGTTCCCCCTGGCCAATTCTGGAGCCAAAACACACAGAAAGGGTTCAGAGGCTGAGCCCAGGCAGCCCCAAGCCAAACCCATTTTTTCTCTCGGGCATAGTGAGAACAGGGTCCATTGGAAAAGTGCTAAATTACAGTACATTGGCATTTCCATATGTCAACTATTGAACAGCAAAACAGATTGTTTGAAAACAGAATCAGTATCGTACAGTAAGTTCACACTTAATTCTTCACCGTTTCTACACTTGTAACACATGCATTTATTTCCATTAGTTTAATGCCAGTAGGACCAACATCCTCCAGAACAATGATCTAACATTAAACAAAACTTCCTAAGGAAAATATTAAGCATCACATAAAGGTTCAGGAAAAACCTGTTAATTAGCATCACAAGGTACTCAGATTTACATTTAGGAGTTTTCATGCCATGACTTTTAAAACACCTTTTGGTTAATATCCTGGGGGTGGGGGAAAACAAACCCAAAAAAAAGAAACCCAAACCAACCCAAAAAATAAAAATAGGAATGTTTGTGGAAATAATATATTTCTCTGTCTGTATACACACCCAGGGAGACATGCACATACATGTGGGCCAGTGCATGGGTGTGTGCACAATTTATTTTGATAAACTTGACTCATTTCAAGGGCATTTTCATGGGTCCAAAAAGACTTTCAAGGAAAGGAACTCTAAACTACCGAAGCAAATAAAAAGTCTCTCTTGGAGGAACGGAAAAGGTCGGTAAGACTTCGCCTGTGTGCTGTTACAATGCGTTTCCCACAAGCTATCTGAAAACCCAAACAGCTAAAAATCCCTACAAGAGCTTTTTTTTTCCACCTAAAAGGTCCTTCTAAAGCAAGAGGTGCAGTGCTAAGATTTGCATTCAGGCCTCAAGTGGGCCATGCTTAATTCTACCTTCCCAAAGCATGAGATGCCAACTCCAAGGGGCAAAAAACTATACCTGAGGGGGGAAGTAAAGACAAAAGGACCTGTTCCACATTCCCCTTTCTCCCAAGCTTAATTTCCAAGGACTCAAGGGGAGTGGTGGGCTTGCTGGAGGGTGAACTTTCCAAAGGGTTTGTCTATATCCTCGTGACAGCAAGTGGAATGTGAGCTCTGAGTCACTGAGGTGACCTTCGAAGAGGCTGTCCCCTCAGCTGCTATAATTTTGGGGGCTCAGGTTCAGCAGCAGTATTGGCTGCTGCTATTTCTTTAAAGCTACATTTGCAGGGATAATTTGGCTGGGATGAGAAAGAAAAAAACCAACCCAAAATCTGGATTCTATTTTTAAATCCAATGATAGAGGATGCAAGAGCATAATACTTTGCGTTGCTCAAAATTTGTGGGTTTAAACCATCTTCAGTTCCCACTGAATATCCGAACCCCTGAAGGCCTATTGAAGAAGGAACCCAAAAAAACCAGCCACTAAAACTGGAGTGGTTTAGGAAAAATCCTCCAGCTGCTGCAACAAGGAAACCCAACCCACCTATTTCTTTTTGTTGCTGAAGGTTATTTTCATCATGGCCCCTTGCTAGCAGTGAAGGAGAAGACCTAATTCCCTTCTCTCCATTCAGTCTGATGGTGCTGTAACAGTGGGGTTTATCCTTAAAGTTTCACCAGGGAGAAACTCCCATCAAGGCGGATTGCCAGGGAAGGATTTGGATTGACTATGGGCTCATCAAGGAGGATGAGCAGCAGTCCCAAGTGTGGATACCCTAGTGGGGAGAAGATGTAGCACTCTCACACACACTGTGATTTATTTGCTGCTGTGGAAAACCCAAGAGGCTTTTAAAGAAGCAAAACACCCCCAGCTGGTTGAGAGTGGATAGTTTAGGGCATCAAAATTTGGATTATTCAGCATCCCAGGGATCACCATCCCATTTCAAATCCTAGAGATTTCTGACTGTGTTTGCTACAAACTCTACCCTACTGATTTCTTGCTGGCAAGGGAGCTCTGATCCCCGACCCTCCTTATGGAAATACCGCAGGAATTAGCGATGCACATCCGAACTGCCTCTGAACACCAGAGTGATCAGCTCCTAACAATGCTTTCCAAACTCAACAGCAAACCCCAGGGTTATTATGCTCCATCTTCTAAATCATCTCTAAGTCCTTTTTACTTAAAAATACCTTTTTGCAGCTGAAGACAACGACCAATCCCAACAGCACTTTCAGTGCAGGCACAATGATGGCTTTTATTGCAATGGCTTGAGCGCAGTTTTTATTGGTACCACTGTCTCAGACTGGTTTGAACTGGGCTGTCCCGTGGACTCACCGGGGTCTCGTACCGAACACAAGAGGGTCAGCCCTACGCCTCTCACTCCACTCAATTCCAATCCCATCCCAATCCCTTTTGAGACTTCTCCAGTATCTTTGGTGTTTTTGAAAGCCATGCGCTCGGGTCTTCAGAGGACCTTGAAGTTTACAACCACCACGTCTGCCTGGACGTCAGTGATTTAGGTGTTTGTTCTGTTGTGTAAAATAAGCTTGGATGGGTTAAATTCCCTACTATAGAGCCACTAACGGATATGCAATGGAAGTCAGGCACCAGGCAGTGGTCCAACACACCCCAAAATTACCTTCTGCTGGCCCCTACGTAATTGACACTGCGCCTAAGAGGGTAACTAGATGGGGAAAAGAAAAGAGTTCAGAACTCAGTGCTAACAGTACGTACAAAAGTGCAGTGCTCAGTATAGTCCGAAGCAAAGTGACTACTAGTACTTAAAGTGCTAGCTCCAACGTTGGTTTGGTTCAGTGTCCGAAACACGGGGAGAACATGAAGGGGGGTAATATCCAGGAGGGGAAATTAAAAACAGACAGCACTGCAACTGCACATGCCACACCAAAAGTGCTTCAAACCACACCATTGCGGAGGGATGCGTAACGCCACAGCTCAGCTTGTGAACGCACACGAGCAAACAACTTGACACCTTTTAGGTTACTATAAAGAACAGCTCCATTAACTCCATCACTACGAACCCGTTCAGAAAGCAAGTGGTCACAGCGTACAGAAAACAAAAAAAACGACCCCACTCCAAAACCATGAGCCTTTTGGAACATTTACGAGTCTTTGCAACTAGGATACTCAAAGTCTAGCAAAAGCAGCCCTGCCCAGTGTCTGCAACAAGCTTCGCCGACGCTTATCATGCACGTTTTACAGAGGAGCTGCGCGGCAGACTGCCTCCTTTTACACCTATCTTACAGTTTAGCCTATTTACCTATTTATTTGTGGTTTGCTTCGTTAATTGTAGCTTTCTGACTATGCATTAAGTTGGCTTTTTTTTCTTATAACCACCTTACCAGTCAAAGGACAATGAATGCAAGAACAAGACAATGAAGGCGGTCTAGGAAATGCTGACGCTACTAATGGCCCGGCTTCATTTTCATGAAGGAAAACACTCCAGAGAAGGACCAGCACGCTCCTGGAAAAGGAGGATTCATCCCAATGGATGACAGACACTTCTCCTCTCTCTCTTTAAACACACTCTTCCCTTGCCTGTTCCAGCTGCTGCCATCTGCTTTTTTACAAGCTGCAAACCCAACACTACCTTTACACTCATGCTGGGAAAGCACCAGCTCTGCTCCGTGGAAACACGGTGCAGGAAATCTCCCTGCTGAGGACTGTGCTAGTCCCTGGGCTGGAAGTGGCTCCTTGCAAGCTGGGACATGCTCCAGCAGTGCCCTTCCATCCCCTTACCTCGGGAGCTCAGCGCTCATGAACGCAGGGTGTATTCGCCCAAAAGTGCCACATGAAAAGTGGAAACCAGATCTTCAGTTATCACTACGTTCCAGCAGGCACTCCAAAAAAAAAGGTCATGGAATAGCAAAGTGGCTCCCCAGGGCCCACATGCATCGCTGCCAAACCTCCATGGGGTTGTACAAGGCAACATCTGGCTGTGCAACATCTGGTGCGTCGGAGGCAGGTATGGATCTTTTTTATGGAGAAAGTTCTTTTTACATCAGAAGTATTGACTTGATGGAGCTGGCCCAATATGTTGGGGATGGTGCAGGTACAGCTGCAGACGTGTTTCTCATCTGAGACCAAACACCAGGGAGATGGTTTTCCAGAAGCAAGAACACTAAAACAGAGCTACAAAGCCAGGTCACTTATTTCCACTAGTGCCAGAAGGAGCTGGATTTAAACAAGCAAAAAGCAAGGTCTTGCATACAGGATATGGATATAGATCCACCTTTGCAGGCATACAAATGGAAAAAAAGGAGCCTGGAAAAGATGTGGGAGCTGGAGAAGTAGAGTGTGAGACTGGCAGTGCCTCACAGCGAGGAGGGCAACGAGGTGTACAATGGGGAAAAATGACCATCTCAGTCCACATCCTGGTAAGAAACTCCTGGAATGAAATATCCAGTCTTGTTGCCAAAGCAGCAAGGTCTGGGGAATGTATGCAAGAGTGTGGATGTGGCCGTGAACCTGCCAGACTGGCACATTTCACCATTTGCCATATGTAGGCAGCGGGATAACATTTGGTCTAAGTACCATTGACCTCAACGCCGAGACCAAACCCAAAAACTGTACACATGGACAACTACCAGCCTGGAAACTCCCATGCCAAAATTACTCCTTTTCCAGGTCTTTTTATAACATGTTCTTTCCTGTCTTCCAATGGAAAGGATTTTTGGCAGATGATTTGGAAGTGGATAATAAATCTAATGCTAGGACACTGCGTTCAGTTGCACAGTAATTTCCTGCACTGCTCTCACAAGGAAGTTTACATATTTTTGCAGCTTTAGTTTCTCCTACGGACACAACGGTGGCCACCTCTGACACTCCTTACAGTGCTGCCTCTGCCTGGACTGGCAACCCTGTTAAATTTTTAAGAAGAAAAGCTTTTACAGTTTTTTTAGGAGAAAAAGCTGCCTGTGACCTCACCTCCAACCTGGGCTCTGGAAGTTTGAAGGTATTTGCAAAATCCCACCTCAGATTCTCACCTAAATATCCTTGGCAACTTTTCCAGTCTCCAAAAAACCCACTCATTTGGAAGTTTATTAGGAGCAATGGTTTCTTTCTGGAGGCGGAGGCTTTTGCTGCGTCGAAGCCTGCGGGTACCCGGGCGCTGATTTTCAGCGGTGAATAAAGTGATTCCCAGGCACAGGCTGCTGCTGAGGAAAACGCCATCCCGCGTCGCTCCGTACCACAGGAACTACAGGGAGGACTGGAGATGCGGGGCCATTTTTAATTCTATGCTAATTATCGCAATAAAAACCAGATCCTGCAGCGGAAGGCCGATTCCGGGAAGAAATAATCATCCATCTTTTGTAGCTGTAGCTGTGCTGCTCGAGAAGAAGCTTATTTACAAAATGGCAATCTCCAGAAAAAGGCTGTTATCTCTGCCTGACAAAGCCATATATTCTGATACTGTCCAGGGGGGCTCTGCCTGGGAAATTCCGCTTTGAATCCAAATGCTATAAACCTCAAATATGGAAAAATCACATCCTGTCCAACAAAAACCAGCTGTGGGGCTGATACAACCCACCGTACCACAGAAATGATGCTTGGAGATCCCTGCTTTGAAATCCCTGCTTTCTGTTTAGAGCAGGAAAATTGCATGACTTCTCAATTATTTATATGTGAAAAGATGCTTTTAATAAAAGCACCAATGGTGTGTACACAAAAACGAAATTCCTAAAGCAGAATTTCTGCGTTTTGTATGGTTGCTTAAATGTGGATGAGAAGCATCTTTTTTCCCACCTGGACAAAAATATCCATCGTGCAGGATGACATGAAAATGCTCTTTTTTCCCCCAAACACGAACCTGCAGAGTAGCTGTGAAAGGGGTGAAAAAGCCCCAACCAAGCAGCAGGACTGCAATCTGTTCCTGCTCCCCCACATCCCGCTGTAGTCCCTGAAGAGCCTCTAACAGCAGATTGCACTGCCAGACTATCTCATGGAGACGGGAACCTGCACTTTGGGCCACAGCCAAGCAAGACCCCCGGCGCCTTTTTCCTTGACTGTCTTCCTCAAAGAGCTGCTTCTGCCTGGGAATGCCACCACTGCCAGCTCGCTGCCCACGGAAAGGGCTCTGCTTCACATTCTCCACCTCTCCTCATCGGGTACCCGCACGCATCCAAGATGCCCATGTCCAGCATTACCAGGCACGTTCCTGGGGAGCCACAGAACAGCTCTGATACATTGCCCTGCTGTAATGATGGAGCCTGAAGACGGGAACATTGGACCACAGGGACGGCATGTTGAAAGCAAAACATTTTATTACCATCGGTTAAGCTTCATAATGCACACTTATGAGTAAGAGAGAGGTTATATGGAGATCACTTTGCTCCCTACCAACTGCAGCTTCTGGGATTAAATGCAGCAGCTGTTGAGCGGAGCGTAACGGGACCAGTGGAAAGAAAAGGAGAATAAAATACATTTGAAACGGCAGGGGGTAGCTTGGCAGAAAACAGGCCCCTGACTTGAAATTCAACGAGAAAGCCTTTTTTCCTTCCAGCTGTACCAAAAGCCACAGCGTCCTAGACAACAGTTGGTGACCAAGCACTGCTCTGGAAGCCAACTCAACACCCACCTCAGCATCTCCCACCTGGTACAGGCACCACAGCTCCAACACGACACGGGAACATCAGAGGGGACCGCTTTTCCTTGGGGAGCACGACACCTCTGCAGCCAGTGGATCAAAGCAGGTGCAAAGCAGGATGCTGCAAAAACAGGAGCTCCTGTCTGATCACACCCACACAGGTGTCCCTGGGAAATTTTGGTGGCCAGGAATGCAGAAAGGTGGATGACAACTGGGATCTCCCCCAAATTCAGGGTGGTGCGTTATCTCAGCGACAATGCAAGGCATGCCTGGGCTTGACTCACATGTATGATTTTTGGTTTGTTTTCTGTCTGTTTCCATGCAATGTTTTTGACAGTAAATGCAAGCCTGAGATGGTTTCTAAAGAACACAAGTTGCTTCCAGCAGAAATTGCCCCTTCAATCTAAGATCAAAAATCCAGTTATCTTTCCTAGAGGTCAGAGGCTATAAAAAAGCTATTTTGGACCATCCACTAAAGAGTCACTTACACAGTTTAACAGAACCAGCTTTTTTAGCACAAATCAGTTTACCTTCCAGCCAATCTTCCACAAGCAGCTTCAAATTGTATCAAACCCTATCCAGCGGAATGCTCTGATCTCCCCTTTCCCAATATTACAGCTCTCATTTCACAATAGTTTCTGCATTCAAACAAAATTCAAAGGAGAAAATGCCTTCACTAGTGAAAGAGGACTCCAGCTATTGCTAGCACAAAACGACCAATTTTTCTTTTTCTAGCAAACAAACCACTTGGCTAGAAAGGTGAGAAGCTCTTGGAAGACTGAAAGCCTGGAGGAGGCCGGTGTTTAGGCTGAGACAAGTGAAAACTCCCCATTACTTGGCCTCCTGCTTGTTCTGTTTTGCACAGAATCTTCAGCCTCGCCGAGGGGAAGAGGCCAGCATGGGTTCTGAGAGCACCTCAAGGGCTTATTGCAGCAGCTCAAGGGCTGCAGTGTGGAGGAGGAAGATGATGAACTTCCCTCTGTGGGGAGCCTGAGAAGGAAGGTCTGGGGAGGTTATCCCAACTTTAGAGGGCATGTCCTAAGAGCATGAAAGAGGTGAGAAATGCAACAGGTTAAACTGCAATCTGGTGCTGCAGAGAGGAGTAAGTGGGCACCACCGCTGCCTCATGCTCTGGATTGGGGGTTTTCTTGCAGTTTCACACCTATCAGCACGAAGCACACACTGCCAAACAGACACTTTTGAGCTGTTCTGTAAAAAAAAGTCTCTGTAATATGCCTTCACCAAGGTAACCCACAGTTAAAAGCTGGCAGCATCCACGAAAACATTCACCCGCCGACTCCAGCACCTCCCTCCTTTTTTTATTTTTAATTCTTTTTTTAATAAGACAGCTAGAAGGAACTTATCACTGGTTACCTCAAAGGGTTACCCCTGACAGCGCTGAAGGATGACTGTGCTGACATAAGCAATAAATGCAGTTACAGATGCAGCAGAATTACGTGCAGACTGTGTGCTGGCACACGCTGCTCCCAGGACAGACATGTCCATATGCTCTCCAGAGTGGATGCACCAGGCAAGAGCTAAAAGTCCCATGAGGAAGAAAAGGAAGGATGAAATAGTTGGGCTGCTGCAGTATCCAGGATAAAGCTGTGGATGCCTTTCCTGTGAGTTATACTGTGACACACAATACCTGTGGGTGGTGGTCCCTTGCCTAGCTCAGGTCTCTGCTGCCGCTTTGACCCAGGTCCCACAGGCAGGCTCTGGTGGTCCTTGGTCTCTTGCTCCGTCTGCAGCAACCACAATCAGTACAAGACTGTAAGAAAGTAGACAGGAGCTTGGCAGAGGCACAGCTCTTATCCCCACATCTTCATACCCACTTTGCTGTGGGCATGCTCATCCCATGTGCCCGAATTTACTAACCCACATCAAACCCCTGGATCAATTCCCAAACTGATATGGAAGCACCTTGCTGTTACATTTGCAGACAAAAGTGCCTCTAATTACTCTGCACCCCATTCAGATGTCCCGGGGAGGATGAAATCCTGGCAACGTTCAAAGAAACAAAATTAAGGTTGCACAAAACAAAGGATCCAGGCACAGCATCGAGCCGTGGCGAGAAGGAAGAGCCTAAGCTCAGAGCAACACTTGCAGCAGATGCAGCAAAGCTCATCCCTGGGGAAGCTGTCAGACACTGTCTACAAGCGAGATGGTGCGTGCCGGCTGCTCGGAGGAAGCAGCAAGTCTGTGATCAGCACATGATCAAATCTGCCCCAGGGAACTGGCTCCCTACTCGACATGGGAACCATCACGGAGGGAACGGTTAAATAACTCCCCCTTTGCTGCCGCGTCACCCCAAGAACCTGCCCCAACCTAGAGCTAACATCAGCCAGAGCCCCACTGCCCATGCAGAAACATGTGAGAGCTGCAGAACAGGGTCCCTGGAGTGGTTAAGGCCAAAACATACCAAAAGAGATGCAGAGGAAAACAACAGCCTGGGAAAAATATAACCAGCTCCACATCTTTTTGTCCTACATTGGCTGCAGCAGTTGGCAAATGTGTGAGGAGGGAACTGAGGCACGCTGGGGCTTTGCACAACATTTCCAGAGGGATTCATAAGCAAGGCTTAAAAAGAAGTGCTGAACTTCTAAGAAGGAAAACAAATGAAGGGCTCTTAAGCCAGGTCACCCACAAGATATGAATAGGATTGATAAATACTCTTAGTAGTCCAAATGGGAAAAGGAAAAGCACAACTACAACTGGGTCCTGCCAGCAAAGTGAGAGGAAAATGTCCCTATGCACTGAGCCATATAAACGCCTACAGGGGTTGCTGCTTTAGTCACCTTGCTGTGACCTGTTTTGCAACCAGATGGAGCAAGAAATAAAATGCCAGTTTAAAGGATATGCTCTGAGGTAAGAAGCACAGAGGTTCGGTTCACCTTGTGAAACATGGTGGCTATTCTCAGCTTATAAGTAAAACATTCAAGCCAAGAAACTCTTCCTCTAATTTTACCTGGATGGGGGTATTATTAAAGATGCTTAAATTAAAAAACTTCATCACTTACTACAGCGATGTGCACATTAACTGAGTAGCTGGACCTAGGATAAGTCCCACTGCCAAGAATCAAATCAAATCCTTGCCCTCTGTTCTTGGCTGTCAGTGGCCTCTGCTCATCCCTGCTGAGACATCTACCTGGGTAAAACTCTTTTAAAAAGTGCCACCAGCACAATGTGTCACTTTCCAAACACTTTACAGGGTTTACTGGAGTCTCAGCAAAGACATTGTCATTGGAGGCAGCTCAGTTCCCTCACAAATACCCATCCTGACCAGCACTATGGAGACCTTGGGAGAGTTCAAACATCTGGAAGAAAAGAAAAAGCAGCTATCATGGAAGCAACCCAAACAGAAGTACACCTGTTGACTGCACACTGAGTCCCATTTACTCCAGAGCACTGCTCCATCACCTCTCTGCCTGAACATAAGGTCTCTGGCCTTAGATTCCCTCTGCCAGCTTCCCAGAGGAGAGACTCTCTTTAACATCAGGTACTTCCCAAGCAGGCAGCAGCACAGGAAAGTCCTCCATGCTCCAAGCAAAAATGACAATTTGCAAAGCAGCAACAGGTCCAAAGGGAACTTGCAGAGACAAAACAGCTCCTGTTCACCACCAGTTGCCGAGGGAAGCGGTGGGAGCGATGCCAAAGCCAGGCTTTGCTCCCTGTGAGCCCTCTGGTTTGCTCCCGTGCTGTGAAGCTGTTGGGGTGTGCTGCTGCCAGCACACAACGTGCTCCAGCTCACCCCTTACAGCGCTAACATGGAACAGCAGGGATAATTAATTTATGTTAAAAATACCAGGGCTGCATTGGCACATTCAGTCTTTTCCCTAGGAAGAGGAGCGAAGGAATAGCTGCTTGACAGATGTTGGTCATATGCTTAAATGCCCTTCTGGAAGGCACTGGGATATACGTGTTGAGCGGAGACAGAGTGGAGGGAGAACCTGGAGGAAATTCTCTCTAGTTAGACCTACACACAGCTCTCCTTGCAATAAAAATGTTACTAAAGAAAATTCTGTGAACTATTCCTATAATAAGAACATGCAATCCTTGGAGAGTTAGGAACACAAGGGAAAACCTGTATTTCCAAATATGTTGGCACAGGGAGCTTATATTGTCGCTTGATGCTTTCCTTACATTTGTGTTTAAACAGGCTCATCAGAAAGCAACAAGAACATGATGAGAGCTAAAAATTACCCTTGGTGGAAGGCTTTGTATTTTCTTAGGAAAGGATGCAGAAGAGACCTGACAACAGCCCTTAATTATGTGTAACAGCTGCAGCAGGGAAGAAAATAAACTGTTTCCATAACTCCTCTGGAAAGCATGGCCTGAAAGGCAAAAAGTGATAGAATTAGATGGAAGGAAGGGACACATGGACTGGGCAGCAGAAAAAGTATCTAAGAGGAAGCAAGGGGAAACAGCTTGGGGAGGGAAGCTGGGAGTATCTATCACAAGAGATCTAAAAGAGCACATTTTTGCCAGGTTGTTCAACTTGGGAAAAATATGGATGCTTTTTGCTGTGTGGGCCCTGAAACACACCATCAGAGGCACCCTCATACTTGCAAATTTAGGTTTAGAGTCAGGTAGGTTCCAAACCTTCCAAACACTACATTTCACACCAAATTTCTCCCTTTTTTGCTTTCAGATATCCTCAGTATTGAACAGCATCAGAGCATCACAAAAACTCTGATGCTGAACGAGCTCATCTTTCTCACAGCCCTTTGAGGTAGGGAGGTGACATTCACCCCATTTTAGAGGTGGGGAACATAGGCACAGGCAGGATAAAGCCAACGTGATCCAGTCTCCATTACCAGGAGGCCCAGCTTGAGATACTGACAGCTTTTCCAGAGTCCTCGCAATTATTCCAGCACTTCACTCGTTCAAAGCACAGCTTTCAACAGCTGTTAACACCGTGCTGGGCTCAGGAAAACAAAGGCAATACAAGTGATGATCATCTGCAGAGTCTTGTTAGGAACGACACAACCCCTTTTGCAAAGACAGGCACACAGAAATTGCATCTTGAAAGCCGCTTTCTCTCCCTCTGATCCCCTCTGGCCTTCACCAAAACCTTTCCTTTGCAAGGGAAAAGAGCAGCTGCCCCATCAATAACGCAACACTCCATCACTCAGCTGGTTTGCGGAGCAAGGCTCTGGTGAAAAGCACTGAGTGTCCATAAATTGGGATGGCATGAGCAAACCTTACAGGTCAACAGCACTTGTGTGTTCCCCTAAGCCACTGCAGGTATTCCTGGGCAAGCCTCCCAGCTCAGTAAGAGCCAAGCCACTTGAGTCTTAAAAAACAAGGTGGAAAAGCAGTCACTCCATCCACTGGGCACGCTTGGCCCTGATGGGTCTGTTGGCAAGGTTAGACACTTGCAGAGCCTGCACTGTTCCCAAAGAGGAGGGCGAAGCAGCCCAAGAGAACCACTCTGGTCCCCAAGTAGAGCATCCAGGCTCCCTGCCACCCTCCCCAGCTCCCCGTGACTCCAGCACTGACGGTGCCGCCTATTCCTCCTACTACAGATAAAACCATCGTCATGCTCTGTGATTCCCTGGAGCACGGATCTTTTCCTCGGTTCCCTCCACCCCCTCCTGCCTTTTCGTTCCTCTGCCTCGGTGGGAAGCTCCTACTCCCCCTCTCCTTCAGCATTGTGCCAACAACATGTGCTCTGAACAAGGACCAGATGGGAATACTTGTAAGAGCCTGGGGTTAACCCGTGTCTTTTATCCCACATACTCTCTGCTGTTTTGAAATGCAGATTCTATTGCACACGATTTGCAGTGTAAAGATTTAAGGTTAGTAGTAGAGTATGTTGATATTGCTTGTGAAATCCATCTCCTTGCTCCTATTGCGCGTTGAACGTCCCCGACATGGGAAACAGAAAAGACAACAGGTAATGTGTAAACATCTCAAAGGGAAGGACCTACCGGAAACAGGGAAAAAAATGACTATTTGCATTATGTCTCTGTATGCATACGTATACAATATTCCTCTCTCCCTTGCCTCCATGTTCATTTGTGCCCACATGTGAAAGCACAGATGTTCTGTCAGCGCGGTGCTGAGTGGGGCTGGGCACAGAGCCGCGGCTTGAGCCGGCTGCCAGCAGCCAGCACCGAGGGCGATCCTTGCCTCCAATTAATCTCTGCGTGGCAAACGATCAGCGATGGAAGAACAGACGCAAACTTCTGCCTGCAGGATGGATTTCCCTCCCCGTGGCTATGAAATCCACCTGAGTGTGGATAGCCAAGGCAGGAGCCACTATCCCGCCCTGTGGAACACTGGTACGTAGAATGGGTCTGAAACACCTAAAAGATGGAATCTGTCTTTTCTCATTTACGGTGGTTACTCTGTACAGAGTTAGCAATTTTCCATGTGCCACTCCAAGCGTTTCGAGGTAGCCTAGCAATTAAGAAAATGAATTAGCAAGTCATTAATGATGGTTTTATTGGGGTGGCAGCCAGGCCCCTCGAGGCTAGGCCAATACGAGCACAACCACATTCCATACGCATGAGAACACCAGCAGGTACCTCCACCTTTCCAGAAGATCATGTACATGAGAGAGCCCCAGGGCTGCAGGTTCAGGTTCTGCGTGATGCCTCCCTTGGCATGTGGAAGGAACGATCTAATTACATCCATCACAGAAATGCCAAAACGACATCCGGCTTATAAAACCTCAATTTATGCCCTGACATTTCTGGAAAACCAATTTTTAATCCATGTCATCTATCAGGAGTTCTTGGTATTTTATTTCACCTCGATGCTTTAGAATACTGTTGCCTTTATGGAGGTGCAGGTGGGGAACTGAACATGGGCTGACAAAATATTAGGAAGAGAAATTAGTGTCAGCCCATGAAAGCTTCTGCAGATTTTGGAGAAACAGAGAAGCAAAAGATCTGGTTTTAGCTTTTTCCAAATCACCCAAGTCCAGAAGCACCTTGTCCCCTGGCCACGGCTTTTTTCCTGTGGTCATGACAGAATTCAGCCATTTTTGGGCAAGGCTGGATCACCCCAAAACAACCCATTTTGGCAAAGGCTCTGAGGTGATGGCCTCGCCCAGGTATAGCTTATGATGTAGCTTCTAATTCTACTCTTGCTTCAATAAACTCTTAATTTCAAACACAACTGTTCCTCGAAAGGAATGGAGGGGTAGGAGGAGAGAGGTGAATTTTAAACATCACAACACATTAAGTAATTAAAAATAAAGGGCAATTTAATTTTGGAGGAAGCAGTGTAGAAAATTAAACAGAAAGTCTAATTTTCTTTAGGAACTCTTCCATAAATCGTATTTATCTACTGTATGTACAGTAAAAGTGGGAATGCCATGGAACTGAAACCACTTATTTTGTAATTTTTGACCTGGTGCAAAATCTGCCCAATAAAAATACACTATAATAAACCTTTTTCTGCTATAAAAATTACTAGGATTGGATAACAGGACTGCAAGTCACGTAAGCACTAGGCTTCCTAACCACCACCAACTCCCTTCCCTGGGAGTTTAGGTCACTTCAATAGGCCATAGGGAAAAAAAAATTATGCAATTACCAGACTATGACATCTGTAGCTGAAAAAACAAGTGTGCCGACATTGATTTTGGTAATTGCTTGGGGCTTTTTTTGTATAAAGGATGGGATTTTAATACTTCTGCTTGGGATTTTATGAACATGGTAGTACAGACTTGCAGAGCCAAGGCTTGTAAATGGCATGGAAACACGACGTGGCCGGGAGTACCTGCAGCTGCCTCTTCCTTACAGCTCTCACCTCACCTCAATGACGCCTCCCAGGAAGAGTTTTGCCTTCTTGTAACTACGTTTTCCCTTTCAGCCTTGCTGAAAACCTAAGGGATGCTCACGAGGGCCATGACCGAGAGCTCACAACCAGCTCTGGGTGAAATAAGACCTTTATCCAGACCGGTGACAGGAGCAGACATCCCCTCCTCAGACTGCGCACTTCAGATAAATAAGATTATTTCGCTACGAGCTACTACAGGCTACAATATACTCACATAAATATAGTAATGCTTACATGTGAATATGGATTGGTATATATCGGATACAGATAAGAAACACTTACGACAACGAGTAGATACCGATAACCGCTGCAGCTTCTCACTGGCTAAAGTCCTTCGTCCAGGCTCCACGCGAGGAACCCACGAGGGTGGGTTCTGCCACCCCCTCGGGGTGCCCGGTGGGCCGCCCTCACCACACCAGTGCAAAACGCTTCCTGAGCCTTCCACAGCTCTGTACTTTACCAAGGAAGCCAGCTTGACGGGCCGGACTCAACACAACATCCTCCCAGCTGCGAGGCAGGGGAAGCCCCTGCCGCCCATCCCACCCGGAATAAGCTTTATAGGGAGTGCCCCACCTTCTGCACCAGCAGGAGGGAAAGCCAAGAATGAGGGAGCTGCTGGAATTGGCTTTGTCAAGACACATGAAAAGCCCAGTTTTAAGCCTTGACAGCAACACAGGGGGCCCTATTTGAAGAAGGGGCAAGGAGCCATTGCAATGGCAGAGCAGAGGATGCTCGGCAGCTCTGCACATTGCAGCTTTAGAAAACCAAATCATCCCACTCATGGTGGCTTGAGAGGATCCTCAATACAGCACCTGTCCTCTAATATATAAGTGGAGCTGGACCAAGCAGGTACCACAGGTCTCTAACAGACACGTGCATGCAGGAGACAGTTTCTCTCAGCATTAGACTACGTTACCAAAGCATCCCCTTACCAGAGTGGGAGCAGAAATACGCTCCTGATATTATTTACACAATATAAAGTGCATTAGGATTCAATCATTCAAATGACAGACTTTCTGCCGGGACCATACAATTTTGAAACAGAGGTGAGGGCTTGAATAGGAAATTCTCTCATGAGAAAAAGAGGTTCAGACTGGTGCTCTTCACCCTGTCCTCCTAAGGATTGTTTTTGGCCGTTCTTTCTAGTGCAAATAAGCTTGTGTTTTCTCAAGTTTAAGGGACATGGCAGTTTCAGGGCACCAGGAATGAACATTTAAAATGCATCAGGGATTCGGTGCTCCCAAGCATCTTGCTGGGCCCTCCTGCACACGAGCAGCCCATGTTAACACCACACTCGAAAGCTGGAGACACGCTGCCAAAAATACAAAGGAACCCGTTTCCAAATCTCACCGTTCAAGACTTGCATTGCTGCACTTGGAGTGCATCCCTTTACCCTCCAACCCAACATCTGCAAACACCGGTGCTTTCCATCACATGGAAATCCATTACCCTCCAACCCAACATCTGCAAACACCAGTGTTTTCCATCACATGGAAATCCATTACCCTCCAGCCCAACATCTGCAAACACTGGTGCTTTCCATCACATGGAAATCCATTACCCTCCAACCCAACATCTGCAAACACCAGTGTTTTCCATCACATGGAA
>JAWWTY010000123.1:1837623-1913467 GCA_035222235.1 Margarornis squamiger
CCCCGCCCGGCCGGCAGCGGCGGCGGCGGCGGCGGCGCGGGGGGCGCCGGGGGGAGCACGGCCCTCACGGCCGCGGGACTACAGCTCCCACAGTGCCCCGCGGCGGCGCCGCCGCAGCGCGCACGCGCGTTACCTCGGGTAACCTGAGGGGAGGCGGGCGGGGGGCGCCTGTGACGTATTTAAGGCGCGACGCGGCATGACGCAGATTGTGTGCGCGACGGTCTGTGAGGCGGCGGGGAGGGCGCTCCCCGGGACCGGGCACGGACAGGCCGCGGTCGCCAAAGGGGCCCCCTGAGAGCCCCTGGGCAGCGCCCACTGCCCCGCCCGTCTTCCTGCGGGGCTGCCGGGGGAGCGCGCCGAGGCCGGCCGTACTGGGAACACCGGGCGACAAGAGGTGAGCGTCTGGGGCGGGGGGCGCTGGAGCGGGAGAGGTGGCGATGGGGGGCACTGGGAGGCAGTTCGGGGCTACTGGAAGGCAGGGGGTGAAGCTCTGAGGGGGCTCGGGCAAGAGCTGCAGTGAGGGGGGGCACGGGGGGGCGGTCCTGGGAGCACTGGGGAGGGGGAGATGGAGCTCTGGGTGGCGGTACTGGGAGCACTGGGGCGGGGGAGATGGAGATGGAGCTCTGAGGGGACTGGGGCGGGAGGTGTAGTGATGGGGGGCACTGGGACCGGACGTGGGGCACTGAGGGGGCAGTACTGGTAGTACTGGGAACGGGAGGTGTAGTGATGGGGCCACTGAGAAGCCGTGCTGGAGTGGTGGGGAGGGCAATGGGGGGCCAGGAAGGCAGCACTGGGGCCACTGGGTTGGGCAGGAGCCGCTCAGAGCTGAGGGGGGACTCTTCCCAGTGGAGAAAGAAGGCATTTTAGCCACGGTGTGAGGGCTTGGCTGTGGCTCCAAGTCTTCTGCTGGTTATCCCGAGGATTCCTGTGCTGGGTGGTCCTGAGTTCCCATTGTTGGCCTAATGCTGGGCTCGTGGGGGGTGCTGCAGTGGGGTACAAATTCAACAGTGAAAAGGTGGGTTTCAGTGCTGAAGAACATGAGTTTCCTGGGATTTCTACTCTTTTTTGTGAGGAGGTGTAGATGGAAAGTGTGTGTTAAATGAGTATTGGCCTAGTTTTGGTTTTGGAGTGTTCTGAGCACGTGGGGATTAGTGGGAATAAGCAGGATGAGGAACTTTTTCCCTTTGAAGTGTTTTACTCCACTTCCAGGAGTGGAGTTAGGGCTAATTAATGCATAATTAATATATGAAGTTCAAGTTTTCCTTAACTTTTTTCAGGTCTGACTATAGTGACAGCTCATCTCTATACAAACTGACTTCTCATTTCTTGTTTTGGTTTGGTTGTTGTTTGGGTTTTTTTTAATGCAAAAGGAACAGAAATGTGGAAAATATGGATGTGGTAACTGCTGGTCGGCAGGATAAATATCCCAAGTGGATGCTTACACAGAGCCAGGGGGCAGCTTTGTGGGATAAAAAGGTAGGTCATGGCTTGGGGAAACTTTGCAGGTTTCACAAAAACCATCTTTGGAGCATGTACTCTTAGGCCAGTGCCTCTGCTCTTTCATGTTTTCAGGTGTAAATTGTAGTTAAACGTAGGTTCTCTTGTGTGATTTCTGCCTAAATCAGCTTGTTAATCTCTTTTTCTAAATTAAAGTAGTGTGTTGCTAAAGCATTGCCTGTTGCTGTTATCTCTGTTGAAATTTCTTCCTGACAGTCTTGAATTTCAAACCATTCAAATGTAAGGGAGTCTGGATGTGTTGCTCACAAGGACTGGGTGTTTCTCATCCATGTGATTTGGGAGCTCCAGAGGGAATGACCTTGAGTTGTAGCCCGGCAGGGGAATTGATTCTGGGAAGGCCCTTTGTGCATTTGCACGTGTTCAATATTCCAGGAGGTTTTGCAGCTCAGATGTGTCAGAAAAAAATAATTTTTCATCAATTTGTTGATGTCCCAAGAATGTTAACATGTCCTTGGGCTTTTTTCTGCATGTAGGAGCAGTTCAGTAGAAGGGACCCTCCCCCAACACCTGAAATAGCTTTAACAATTAGAAAATTAATTAATGACAGGAAAAGCAAAGGACTCAGTTCAGCAGTTTTTGCTTCTAGGAAGTGGGAGTAAATAATTAGTAGTTTGGCTATTAAAAAAATACCAGGTGAGAGTGCTATAACTGTCACTTATCTAAGCAGAGAAATGGGGGCAGAACCCAAATATTTGGAGAAAGAGAATGTGTCAGGCTGGCTGGGGGGGATATCTGGTGAGGGCAAATGTGGCCTGTAACTCCCAAGTCTGGTTTGACAGAAGCCTGGTGTCCAGAGGAGTGTCTTGGAGGATGGGCTGCCATTCCTGAAGTTCTGTGGCTCTGTTGTTTACAGCTGTGAAGCCAGTGACTGTTCCTTTCTCTCAGAAGATATCAGGTAATGGCTCTTAGTCTGTTTATAGGGGGTTTTTTAGTGCTTTTGTATTTCTTCTTGGGTTTGGCTCATGGGAACGGCTTCCCATTTAGTTGGGTTTTTATGGAAGGTGCCACTGCTGAACCTTGCAAGTCCCTCAAAGCAGAAGCAGTGAAGGCTCTAATTGCAGGTTCTTTGCCTTCCACAGCAGGGATAATTCCATGAGCTTCAGTGACTTCTTGGGGAAGTGCAAGCTGAAAGAAATCAAGCATATGTGTTAATTCCTAACTGGGAGACTTTGAAGAAAAAATGATAAATTTGGTGCGGATAATTTCCCCCTTTTTTTGTGTAACTGAGATCATGTTACTGGAGGGGGAAATCACTACAAAACTTTCAGTGCTGTGGGATGAATAAAGAACAAGCTTTCAAAGGAATATGGGATAAATTAACAGTGTTTGAAGGGAATATAAACTATTCCCTCATCTTTTGTATCTGGCTGTCCTTGAGGCTTATGTGGCAAGGTTTTGGTGGTGGGGGGCTAAAGGCCCTGGGCCCTGTGATGGTGAGAGGGAAGAGGTAGGGACCTTGGGAGTTGAGCCAGGGAAGAAGGGAGGGGTGGAGGGAAGGTGTTTTTTAAGATTGAGGGGTTTTTTTCCATTATCCTACTCTTATTTGATTGCTAATAAGTTAATTTTGATATGTGATGGTAACTGGTGAGTGGGCTCTCCCTGTCCTTCTGTCAACACACAACCTTAAGATAATTATAAGTAATACACTATCTGCCATCAGATAAGTTCTATTTTTGAGGTATTTCAGGAATTTTCCCTGCTTATGGTCCTGGTTTGAAAATGGTTTGTGCCCTGCCAGCATGAAAGGAATGGGCTGTGATTCCCTTCATCTTTATAGGTGACTTAAGGTGAGTATTTTAAATACTGGTAGAAGAACTGATAAATGTGAGGGATGTCTCTTTCTTTCCAGGCAGAGTCTGTCAGATGGGGCTGCTGTAGGATTTGATGTTGAATGGCCACCGTTATACATGAAAGGGAAAATGGCCAAAATAGCTGTGATCCAGATCTGTGTCACTGAGGACAAGTGTTACTTGTTTCACATCTCTTCCATGGCAGGTACTGTACTTCCTCCCTTCTTATTTAGGGCATGAGCTGCCCCTTCTTTCTTGCGATTTAGTTTGAACTGAGCCTTGAGCAGTGGCTGATAAATCACACCACATTGGATAGCAAATATCCCTCCTTTTTTTCCCCTTTTCCCACTTGAAATACAGGCATTTAATCTAAGAGTGATGCTTAAAATATCAAGACCATCTTAGCCCCCCCTGTGTGCTTGAAGACAGCATTTTGGGTTCTGAACGGGGCAAAAGAGTCTGACTTGAGGTTTGTTTTCCTGCCTGGGAGAGAATATTTTATTCCATTTTTAAAAATTTAACTCCCTACTCCTGTAATGAGCTTTCTGTTTAGTGCCAAGACAAACAATGAACCTAAGTAGAGCAGACTAAGTTTTTATTTATGTTTTTTTTTAATTTGGCTTCAACAAAACCCCTCAAAAAATGATGACTCTTGTGCTGTTTGTTCCCAATACCTGCATTTTATGACATCAGTTTTGGGAGAGAATACTGGATACCTGGTGTGATGCAGCTGTGGGGAGAGAAGGGGGTGTGCTCAGCAGAGTCTGAATTCATTATGGATGTGAATAAAAGCTTCCAAATAGGGGAAAATAGCAATGAGGGAAGGAGGCTGCAATTTTATAACCTTTGGTTTAAAATGTGAGATTGAAACTATGCCTGTGAGAGGTTTCTGATTTCCCTGGGGGCCTCACGCTGAGGTATAATAGCGGTAATTTTAATGTTGGTGTTCAATCCTTTGTCATTTAGAGCAAATGGGGTGGAAAATTTAATTGCTGGAGGCTATTCCATCAGGAGCACAGGAAAAAAAAAAGCTGTGAGGAGAGGAAGCTGAGGGAAGAAGAGTCATAAAGAGCTGAAATGGTTTCAATTCTAGAAGGGGAGATGTTTGTGTGTTGATCCTGTTGCAGCAGAAGACGGTGTTTCCTCCTGCAGTGTTTGCCAGAATTCCTGTTCTTGCCAATGGGAGGTGCACTTTGAACTGATTGGGGTGTCAACCATTTTGCAATTTCTGCTTATTGTGCCAAGACATTTGATCTACAGAAATGTAGATACTGGCCAAATTAGCTACTTGCAGAAAAGGCAGTGAGTCTTAGCAAAAAAAATACCTCCTTCTGCAGGAGCAATAGAGAGTTCTTGGACTGTGTATAAAGGACAAAAATTAACTTATTGGGAAGATGGTTCATCATTTTCCCTTTTTAGTCTTTTTTTTAATTTCCTTACAATCTTCTCAATGTCATTTTAACCTCCGTGTAGGCTTGAACTTAGACCCTTTTGTTTGTTTTTGTGAGTCACTTTTCTAGGAATGAGGTGGTGGAAATGGAGCACAAGTCCTCCACTGGGAAGTGCCCATCCTTGAAGGTTTTAATTATCATTTTCTCAGGTGAAATGCATATTGCAGTGTTTCATTTGGCTGAATTCTGTCTCCTTTGTGGAGGACTTCTCATCTTTTTTTATGGCTGAGGTGCTTTGGAAACGTACTCTCTCTGCATCCTGCAGAACCAGGCTCCTAGGGTTTTGAGGGTTTTTTTACCAGTTATTTTCTAATTCTCTGGATTGGACCTCCAATTTGCCAGTCCACATCATAGCTCACTGTGGCTGTAGCTGCAAATGTAACTCTACAGTGTCAGTGGCAGCCATGAGAGGGCAGAGAGAGCTGTGAAAATTAATGCAAAAATAGAATCAGCCCTGCCAAGTGTGTGTTGAAGTACATAAATACATATTGCAGGACTGAAAAAGGTGAAATTTGAAATCAGAACCAAGGCAGGTGCTAAATACTCTGTGTTTGTGCAATCCTGTTTGTAGGCACTGGAATTGCACTTCAGACTAACTCAGGGTATCCAGCTGTGGGGTCCTGAAGGTATGGATTTAAATAAGATGCTCTGAATTTTAAATGAGAATAAGCACAGAGAGGAGGAAAAGGCTGTTATTGTTCAAGGGTGAAGTGTTTGTGGTTGTTCCCTCCTGTAGAAAATGAAATGAGAGAGCTGCCTGCTTTAATTCAATCCTGTAAGCTTGAAAATACCCTTTGATCCAGGATTTCTGTGCCATCAGTTTGGGATAAATCTAAATACAATACTTAGCAGCTGAGTACATGCTTGAATATCCTGGGGTTTTTCTTGGTGACAAGTCTGACTTTTTGGGGCTTGGTGGAGCTTCTGGTTGGTGAATTCTGTTTACCAACTGCTGTTGTTGGAGCAGCCTGGTGTTAGCTCTGAGTGTCCTCACAGAACCTGTGCTCCTGGTGATTTCCCATGCTTAAACTGTTGCCCAGAAATGGGAAATGCCAAAAATTGGAAAGGAATGATGTGGGAAATAGTAAGATACTTCATTTTGTTTCATGAACATTCAATTTTGAGAATTGAACTGTCTTGCAGTTAGATGTTTTGTTATGTGATTTAACAATCAGACAAATTAAATGAGGTTAAGTGGTTTTTGCTTGGCTTGTTTTCAGATGCAGGATGAATTTGTGTGTTTCTAATGTTTCCTTCTCATTTGTCTTCAAATGATCCCTCAAAACCAGTTGATGTCTCCAGTCATTCCAGAGTCAAGTCACACAAGCAGAGGAACTTTGGGGGCTTTTCCTTTAAAAGCAGATGGCCTTTGTTGCTTGGGGTTTGTCACTTCCACTAGACTATCTATCTTCCAGTATTTAGTTTCTCATGTTTGGGCTTAATCTATTTTAGGTTTTCCCAAGGGACTCAAAAGGCTGCTGGAAGATGAAACAATTAAAAAGGTTGGCGTAGGAATTGAGGGAGATCAATGGAAGCTGATGAGTGACTTTGAAATCAAACTGAAGAGCTTTGTGGAGCTGGCTGACATTGCTAATGAGAAAGTAAAACTTAAAACCTTTTTGTTGTGGGAGGGAATCTTGTTATTGTGCTGTACAAAAGGAGCCTTCCTTGTCTTGATAGGAGTTAAATTGCAATAGTAAACGTGTCTGTTGGAATAAAGCAGAGATCCATTGTAACTTATTTAGAAACAATTTAACAGCCCCTCTCACAGCCTGCAGAACTAAGTACTGTCTTTCAGTGAGCCAGTTCTTAATGAGCATTTGTTCCCTTTGCAGTCTGTTCACCTGTAGTATTTACAAGGTGTGGCTTTTGAATTCAGCTGCAGATGCTTTTCCTTTAATTCTTGGTGATGGGAATTGCCAGAGGGTGTCCAGTCAGGGTTCTGCTGGCAATGGTGTCACTGTCCCAACTGTGACTGAACCCTCTAAGTAGGATACAAGAAGGAAGCCTTCCTGCTGTGGCCTGCTGGGTGCTGGAGGGCAGCATCGAGGTGTTCCTTGGAGTCCTTCCTGTAGAGATATTTGCCACACAACCTGGAGCTGTGGAAGAATCTTTACTTCCATGGTTCTGAAGTTGGCGTCACCTCTGCTCTCTTGTGGGTGCAGTTTTTGAACACCTGATGAGCTGTTGTTTACAGGTTGTGCTGCATTTGGCACCCCCTGAATTTCAGCTGTTTTAGAGATAATGTTGGGTGACCTGTGCTGTCTCTTTAGGGAAAAGAGCAAAAGGTTCATTTCTTTCTAGCTCATCCTGCCTGCCTTATTTCTAGCATGTCCCTTAAAGCTCTTCTCTTTGTATGTGCAAGGCTTTTCCTTACCTGTGCTCTGCCTCTCCATGCACTTCACATTCCTTCTGTGATGTACCATGGGCATTTGGGGCAGTGCATTCCATGTGAACCAACTTAAAATTCCAGTTTCTGATGGATTGGAAATTACACAAATGTAACTGTTTTGTTCAAGCAGTAAAAGGAGCTGATACTTTTCAAATTTGGAGTTTCCTCAGTCACTGCCTTTTGTTTTTATCCCATCGCTTGGGATAATTTATGAAGATGAGCAATGTGATCTCAGCAGCTTAAAAATCTTCTGCTAAAGAGAAAACAAACCAAAAATAAACTTGAAAGTGAAGCTCCAGAGAACAAAGAACGGGGTTATATGTATTGGCACAATGCGAGGGGGAGGGCTGGGGGAGCCTAAAAAGAACAGTGGGGAAGTTTTTTATACCATATATAAGTAGAAGAGCTGGTAATGCTGCACTGCTGCCCTGGAGCTCCACAGTTGTGCATGTTTTCCAAGCTGGAATAGCAGCAGGCTGTGCCCACAAGGCCTGCATCCTTGGGCTCTGAAGGAAAGCTTCCCAAACTGGCTGTTAAGACAACAGTGTGTAGCAATTGTGATTGACAAGTGATTGCAAAGAGCAATTGAGAGCATCATTGTAGTGGGGTTACTTTTGGGGACTTGGGAAGAGCTGCTTCCCAGCACTCAGGATAGTGCTTAGTGTGGGCTGTAGCTGTGCTCTTCTGCTTTGTGCTTGATTTCAGGCTGACAAAAGATGTCAGACCTGACTGCTCCTGTGGTTTTATTAAATCAATCCCTGGTGTTTGATATGGAGTTTTTCTAATTAGAAAGGCAAATAATAGAAAAGTACTGGAGGGGGGGTGCTATTTAAGTCCAGGGCTTTTATTTTATCAACCAGAGCCTGCTTTGTAGAGATATTTCCTATTTTTTGATAGTGTGACAGTATTGAGAATATTTACTGCTTTGAAAAACCAAGTGTGACTTGACTAACCCAGAGCTCTTTGCTTCTAATGAGGGACTAAGTGCAATTTGTTCTTTCTGGGGATACATTCTGCCAGGTCCAGTTGCTTTTCCTTTTAAACAAATCCTGGTTTGGGTGTTGTTTTTTTTTCCCCCCAGCTGAAGTGTAAGGAGACGTGGAGTCTGAATGGTCTCGTGAAACACCTTTTTGGGAAGCAGCTGCTGAAGGACAAGTCTGTCCGCTGCAGCAACTGGGAGAAGTTTCCACTCAGTGAGGAGCAGAAGTTGTATGCAGCCACAGATGCCTATGTAGGTACCACGAGGGATCACCATCCCACCTCTGGGAATGAATTCCTTCTCTAATATGATGTTAGCTGCTGCTTTTAATGCCTTTCTGATACCTAGAAGTACTCTGAGATCCTCTGTGCACACAGGGTGCTGCAAGGTGGGAATGCACCAAGGAGGTTGCTGTCCCAGTTCCTTGTCTGTCTGAGGTTTTTCAACCTCAGTGCTCATCCAGAGCTTCGTAGGATGTTCCTTGGGCTTGGAATGTGCCAAGTGACATGGGCACAAAGTATGTCTGAGGAGTGTCTGTCCACTTGGAATCAGTTCAGGTTGTCACCTCAGGGAAGTGAGTTCTTGTGGAGCAGTCGGGGGATTTTATGTGTGGAGGAAGGCTAAATTCTTGCAGTGTGATCATCCCATGTAGAAGTAGCTTGGCTGGTGTGTATTTAAGGACAAGAACTGCTTACAGAAGTCAAGAGAGGGTGATCATTAGTATGCACTTGTCTGTAAGTGTTTGCTGCAGCTTGTTACCACTTTTGGATGTGTTTTCTACTGGTTTTTGTCAGCTTTCTTAGCTGCTTATGAACCAAAATCCTGTTAAATATACTATGTGATGTGAAACACAACACAGGAGAAACATAGTATGGATTCTCAGGAAGAGTTATTTAGTTGCATATGGGTTTTTTTGTAGCTCTGTAGAAGTCCTTGTTTTTTCATTACCTTGAAAGCAGTTTGGTTTTACCAGTATTCTACTGGTTGCTGTCTGCTCCCTGGGAGAAAATCCTTCCTTATGACAGCAAAAAAAATACCTTCAGGCTTTTATTTCTAGGATTAGAGCAAGAGAAGTGGGACAGTGGTCTCTTTACTGATCCAGGAAAACATGGCATGTTTTCTAGTCTAGTTAAACCTTCAGTTTTGAAGGGTTTAGCATCTGTGAAGGCCCAAACCAGTGAAGACTTTTTTTTGATGCCTGGTTCAGCTGTTGTAGTGTTTTCCAGGCAGTGCATCATTCCCAGTATCCTCTGTTCACCTGGCTTGCCTTTTGGAGCCTCCCAGGAAAACATGAGGGAGGAACTTGTTTCTTTTTCTTCTCTGAGATGCTTTGGTTAACACGTGTAGCCTAATTAGCACATTCCTGGCTTTAGGCTGTGTTTTTCTCTTAGAGCTGATTATTCATATCAAGGGAAGTATTAAACACACTAAATCCACCTGGGTAGGTTTGTAGCTCTTTCCTGGAGCACTGGCATGAAATCTGAATGAGGTGAGCAGATGGTGGGACTGGGAGCTTTCTGTGTGCAGCAAACTTGCCAAGATGCCCATTCTGGGATCTATGCAAGAGTATCCCAATCCAAAGGGGATCCCAAGTCAAGATTTAAGCCTTTTGTGCAGCATTCTGTAACATGTTACCTGGTCCTGGTGAATGATGGAGTCGGGAGGGGATGAAATGAGCCAATAATTTGCTGTTCACAATGTATTTGTGCCATGGTTTGCCTGACTAATTCCTGATTGTTTGGGGTTTTTTTTTCATCTTCATGATGTTGTTTTTCTGCTACTGGGTACTAATTATTTCCTTTCTCTTGTAGGCTGGATACATAGTTTATGAAAAACTTAAAAATATGAGTAACAGTGACCAGAAACTACTTTGTGCAAGGAAAGGTCAGTTATGCTTTCAAGCATAAGGAATTTATTCAATGTACAATTACATGTTCCGTTTCCCAACAGCTTTTATAATATCAAGATTGTTTGGGTTTTCTTGGTGGTTAGAGATCGCTTCCAGAGGGAGCAGGCAGTAAAAAGTCTCGTAAGCCCAGGGTTCCTGTACCCTGTGACTATTTTCCATAGTGATGCAGGAATGCAGTCCTGGGATGCTGTTTGTTTGTGTTTGTCTCTGCTGTACACAGAGATGGGAAGAATTCCTGCTGTCTTTCCAGTTTGTTTATGGAAACACTTCAGTGACTTAATTTCAATTCTGCTGATGCAGGGACAAGAACTCACATTGGTTTGTGGCCTTATTTCTTCCTATGAAGTAATGCTTTCCTTGAGACATATAAATGGGACCTAAATGTTTTAGAGCAGCTAAGCATTATTTATATCATTAGAGAAGTGATTTTAATATCTTTGTTCTTGTTCAGCTCCCTGTTTCATAAGGAAAGTATGACACGTAGCTTGGGGCTGAAAAGGAGGCTTTTTGTCTTCCTACCAAGACAGAAGTGGCCTTGGTATCCTCTTAAGAGCTGCACTTTTTTGATTTTGGTTTAGAGAGTGTGTCTATGGTAGCAGCTCTTTTTCGGGAGCTGGAGGGAAGCAGGGAAGGATCACTTTGTAGTGATCCTGTTGTGTATCTGTTCTCCCTGAGCGTGTGTAATGGAAGAGATGCAATGCTGAAGCACATGGAAGCTTGGCCTGATTCCCTGGGTCCTTGATTTTCAAGCCCTGGAAAAAGCTGTTTTGTCAGCTGTAGATCTTGAAGAAATGCAGTTACTGGAGTGGGACTTAATTACATAGAGATGTTAGGCCCCAATTATTATGAAATAATTAATGGCATTTCTTGCAGTTGCCATGTCTGAGGGTGTGAAGGAGCGCCTGACTTCACTGGCTGAAGAGATAACAGACCTGGCTTCCCACATCCCTGACTCTTCTGGACAACTGGAAAAATTGCAGAGGTCAGTTTTTTGCCAGCTTGTCTATTTTGCCTCCAAAATCCATGTTTTGCTCTTGATCTCTGAGGTCCCATGCAACAAAACACATGTGAGTGAACAGCCATCTGTGTCCTTTTCCAAGGAAACATTGCCTTTATATGTAGGAATATATGTTTTCACTGGTCTCATTGCAATGGGTTGGACGCTGAATTTGGCTGAGTTTTAGTTCTTGCTGAAATGCAAGACCTTATTTCATAACTACTCAGGACTCTTGGGTGACTTCCCACTAGAAATCTGGAGCCTTGATATAAGCAGGGGAGCAATACCATAGTGGTTTTGGAGGGTCTTTATAGATTTTTGGGGTTTTTTTTTTCAGTGTATAGAAATTTAATTTTCTTCTCACAGAAGTGGAATGCTGGTTGCATGTGAGTGAGTGTTTCCGTGTGAAGTTTTGGACAAACTGTGTCTGGAGAGACAGATTACTTCAGACTCCTGTGTTCTGCTTGTAGCTCAGATGAGTGTAGTGACTGCTTTGTTTGACCTCCTAGGGCTGCAGATTTACTGGCTGAGATATCGGGGAATGTAAATGCCTTAAGAAGCACGTTGTTGGGTTCAGGTTCCCCTTCTGGACTGAGGAGCAGCTGTGGTGCAACTCCAACAAATTCTGAAGCCAAGTCAGCAAGTGCTGAAGCACAAAATGCTGAATGTGCTAAACAGCTTGAAGGTGACTTCAACATCTGCTCTGATGCTACACTGGCTGCCCTCTGGGAGGGAGAAAATAATGGAGAGGAGGCAGAGAGAGGTAACACTGTGGAAAACAGGGCTGCAGCAGCCAGGTCTGTGGACAAAGCAGAGGGAGATGACTTCACATCACTGGACATCACGGAGCAAGAGCTTCAGGTCTTGGAATGTCAGGCTGCAAAAGAGTTGGTCAGTGAAGCTGCACCTGAGGTAATGATTTTTAAAATGTTTATTCAAGTGTTTTAGAAGAAGGGCTCTCAGTCTGGGAAGTACCTGTGGAGGTAATCAAGCACAGAGCTGCTCTTCAGTCATGTGCTTGGAAGGGTTGGTACCCAGTACAGGTTACCAAACAATTTCTTGCAGTGTGGGGACCAGTTTTGCACTGGAGCATCTTCAACTTGGGCATGAAAAAAAGCAGGTCTGCTTCTAAGGGATCTACAAATTAACAGTCCTTCTAGTGTCTGTGGGTTTATGCCTTCTAAATCAGATCAGCATTTCCTTATGTTCCAAGTGTCACACATGTGGTGATACTGCAGGGTTTTTTGTCTTGGTACAGGGCCTTGTTAAGTTCTAATATTTCTTTCAAATGTTTTGTTTTTAGTGGAGAGGCTTCAGAGCTGAATGTTGAGCTTAACTATTTCTGGTAAAAAGTAAAAGTGTACAGAGATGGTTTATAGTATCTATGGAAGCTTAGAAGGTAGTGGGTAGAACAGAAATGGCTTTGCTGCTAATAAGAAAATCATGGGGTTTTCTTTTTAGGAGGAATATTCCACAGACAATGAACAAAATGTTTCCTGTGTCATCGAAAGTGATGAAGAACTGGAAATGGAGATGCTGAAAGTGCGTGCCTCAGGGTTTATTTTTCATTTTTTCTTTCTAATGATGATGCTGCTCTTGCATCACAAGAGTGGAGCATAGCTGAGGGGAGGGAATATGCAGTAAAACAGTGTTGCTTACAGAAGGTGGACAGAAGACAAATGTGTGGATACTCAAAAAATTCAGTTTATTGGTGTTAGGCTTCAATATCCCTTGCATTTTTAATCTTTACCAGCTTAGTCTTGATCCGCTCACTAGATTTGTTTTAACTAGATTAAAACTTGTGTGTCCCTCTATCATGTTACCTCAGGGCATGCATTTTGTCTACCTGTTCATGCTCCAAAGTAACTTTTTATTAATTTTTCAGTCTTTAGATGATGTAAATGATTCAGGAGCTGCACCTGAAACAGAGACCACTAAAGCCAGGAAAACCCCTGACACAGAAGTGCCTGTAACACCAGATGGTGATGAAGATGAGGGTATTGAGGAAGAGGAGGAGGAATATTTTGGTATGTGTTTTTGGTTGGTGTTTTTTAAATTTTAGTGCATGATTAAATAAATAAAACCCTGACTGTCTTACAGAAGCAGCTGTGGAAGCAAAGCAACATTTAGTTTCTTAAAGTAGAAAGATAAAGATCACCTGGGTTTCCAAGGGAGAACTTGGATGGTGTAAAGGTGGCACCTCCCATATCTGTTCTGTTCTTCTATCGCTGCTTCATGGCAGAATCCTTAGGGAATTCTGCCTTGCAGGTGGTTTGGAACTGATACATTGGGGCTGTCCCTCTGGAGACAAATCTAATGGGGAAGAGGCTGAAATGTGAGGAGAAATACACCTTGACTTGTTTGGATTAACCTGATCTAAATGATGCAGTTATGCATTACAGTCCTATTGCTGTATCTCATTAATCAAGCCATATGTTCTCCTCCTTGTAAAAGGTCTCTGAGGAGCCTGTTTGCTTTTCTTATTCCTTCATTCTAGCCTGTAAATATCTTGAGTTTGATGTCTCTTTTTTCACTGGAATTGCCCAAATTCTAAGCCCTGGGCATCATTAACCATGAGCAGACAGTTGTTTGTCAAGACACTGCTTCATCTTTTTAAAATTTAATCCCAGATGAGTGTTTTCTCCTCTCTCCCACTAAAGATCCACAGCTGCCAGAGCCTGGTGAAAGCCACATCACGTGTCTGAAGACCTATTTTGGGCATTCTTCATTTAAACCGTGGGTATATCTTCTGTTCAAATGGGCACTCTAATTTTCTTTCCCTTTTTGCAGCCTGGATGATATTTTTATTAATACGTACTTGAAAAAAAAACCCACTAACAAACACTAACCTAAATCAAGGGTCCTGTTTACAATCTCTTGTGTTGAAGATAACTGATGTGCAAACACTGAGAACCACAGTTATTATTTGTGACCTCCTGTGATTGTTTGTATCCAATGGTGTTTGCTTTAGTCCTCTTGGAGATCCCCACTGTGGCACTCATGGGCCTACCTGCAGCAGTCTGAGTGGCTGCACTGTGCAGAGACAACACTCTAAGGCAGCCTCAAGGGTTTCTTTAGCCCACAGTTCAACAGAATATGCAGTTTCATGCAATTCACTTGTTCTGTGTGGTGGCAAAAATCCAAGTATTCCCTTTTGTTTAATTTAAAGGGTCCAGTGGAAAGTGATCAATTCTCTTTTAGAAGACAGAAGAGATAATCTTGTTGTCATGGCAACTGGTAAGTTACCTTTACATCCTAAGAAACAGCAAAAAAACCCATTCCCTTTTTGGGGAGAGTAGAATAAAAAAATGTGGCCTTTTTTTAGGGGTCACCAAGCTTTTAGAACTGTTTATAGGTGCACAGGAAACATGATTTCTCACTTCTACCCCATTTGTCTTTAAGGCTATGGAAAAAGCTTGTGCTACCAGTTTCCTCCTGTTTATACTGGACACACAGGAGTTGTCATCTGTCCTCTTATCTCCTTGATGGAGGACCAGGTGCTGCAGTTGACGTAAGTACTGTGGTGGCAACAAGCTGCTACTGTATTGCCTGTGGAAACACATGGGTTCTGCCTGGGGCATTTCTTGGGGGTTCAAGTGGAAGCTGTTTGTGTGCCAGCTGGAGGGCATATGTGTCTCCAGGAACACACACCAGCTGTGTAAACAGTCTCAAATCCCTGGGTTTGCCAGGTAGGCTGGATTTGCAAAGGATCTTTGAGGGGTTTCTGAAGGCACAAAGTATTTGTGGCTTCACGGGCTGTTCTTGCCCAGGCTGAAGTGATAGAGGAGCTTCATGGGCAGTTTCAGCCTGTGGGAGTTCTGTTAATGTTGGGAAGGGCTTCCTTTGGGTCTGAGAAGTGACAAGAACAAGGAATAGCTGGAAGCTGCAGGCAATTCACATCAAAGTTACAGAACAGGTTTTCAAGAGGGAGAGTGTAGTAGGTTTCCTAAGACCTAGCTGCTTCTTAAAAGATCTGAGGGGGAAACTTGTGGATGACACCAAATTGCTCTTAGATGAGCAGTCAGGTGTTGTTAAGATAAAAAAAATCAAAGAAATTTAATATCTGATAATGCTTTCTCCACATGTACTTGCTTCCTATTGTAAGACCTATTCACTTCTGACACTTCTTCATTGAAGCTGTGGGGGTCATGCTGAGTTGTCTAGTTCATTCCTGCCTTGTCCAACTTGGGAAGAAAGGGCCTTTTGTGAAAGGGGGGATATGAAGATGTTTTGAAGTGAGGAACATCAATTATGTGTGGTATTTTCATGATTGTGTGCAGATGAATGGCTGGACAGCCTAAGCTCCTCGACTGAGCGTTACTCAGCAGGGTGTCTGTGTATTCAGCTGCTGCTTTGACTTTTCCACTGTTTTCCTCAGTGGAAAGGGTTTATTCACCACATTCCCAGTGGGTCATTCATTTTGAAGGCTGAGGAGACTGAATTTTTACAATCTGCTGCCACTCAGTAATTTGTCTGTCAGTCTGGCTGCTCAGCCAAGGACTGAGCAGCTGTGGAAACCAAGAGCTGTAAGAAAATGCAGTAAATCAACTTAAGAGCTAAAATATGAATTGGTTGAGCTGGTAATTATGGAGTCTGTCATTAAAAAGCAGCCACCTGATGGAAAATGAGCGGATGCAGCACAAGTAGCTCACAAAAGATTGAATGTCAAGCCAAAAACATGGTGAGGTAGTAGTGCTAAAATCCAAATATGACCTGCATAACAGAACAGTTAAAGAACTTTCTTTTTGTTTTATTAATGAACTTGGGTCCTCTGCAAGGAAAATGGTCTTCCTTTCTCTGATTCCTAACTGTAACAATCCACTGTGTGTCTTGTGGAGAGAGCTGGAGGGGAAGTGGAAGAGTCTTTGGTTGGCAGGAAGAGCCATTGAGCACTCTTGCTTTTTCAAAAGGGTTTTTCCCACAAAGATCCTTGAAGACAGTAGTCTCTGACCTCACAGTTTGAGCTTCCTTTGGAAGTGCTGGCACAGGCTGGAAGCTAAGGCTTGGAGAGTGAATCTGTTCATGATTGTGCCTTTTTTTTTGTTTTTAATTTCTGCAGAATGTCTGGCATTTCAGCTTGTTTCCTTGGTTCAGCTCAGTCAAAACAGGTCAAGGAATCCATCAGAGGGTGAGTCTTAGCCAATCTTTCTGGGTCTGAGTGTGGTTCTTCTGGAATGCTTTCTGTGGTCTTCACTGAATTCCTCTTGTTCCCTATCAGAAATCTGGTCTTGTTCTCATTTCCCTTTTCAAGACAATCATGACTTTGTTGCATTTACTTCTCTGGGGTTTTCTCTTCTGTACCAGTGTATTTTTGTTCTTTCAGGGGTCAGTACAGGATCATCTACATGACTCCAGAGTTTTGTTCAGGCAACTTACAGTTACTTCAGGATCTTGACCAAACTGTTGGTAAGTTGAGGATAGGGTTATGGCTGAGTCGGCAGACAGCTTAAGTTGATGATTTTGTTTAAAAATTTGAAGATTTTTTGCTCCTGTTTCTTGGTGAGGGTCAGTGGTGACTGTAAATGGTGTAACAAAATCCTGTCATTGATATAAAAATTATATGTGAGGAGTGTCTTTAGCATGATCTTGGCCTGGCGATGTCGGACAGTTAACTGGGAACAGAGGTGCTATAAAACCTCTGCTTGTTGAATCACAGCAATTGAAATCTCTAGCACTAAATATTTTAGCCATTTAGTAGTATTTCTCTGATCTTTAGCAGAATGTAACAATGAAGTGGTGTTTCCCAACACTGTAAAGCCTCTTAAAAATGCTCTTTTTATCAAAGGTGATGCAGCTGATGGACAGATCACTGAGTAAAATGAGGGCATGTAGATTCCAAGAGCTGTTTGACCAAGGAACTGAGTTTCTAGTGCTGTAGGCAGCTCATGTGTCTTTGTGGTTTTGTGCCCACCAGGTCTCACCCTCATAGCTGTGGATGAAGCTCATTGCATTTCTGAGTGGGGCCACGACTTCAGGAACTCCTTCAGAACTTTAGGCTCGCTGAAGAAGGCTCTGCCACTGGTGAGGTTTGGATATGCTGGATTTCTAATGCAAGAGAAGGCTTTGGTGTGATTTGAGTTTGGAAATACCAGGTTTTTTAATGCTGTGTTCTGGGTGTACTGGCCATACTGGTTTGGAGTTTGAGCAGCCCCTGTCAGTGGTTGAGCTTTGTGGGTTTTTCCAAATGCTTAAATGAAGGATATTCTGAACTTGGGCTACCAGAAACTTCTGAAATATAAACTGCTTTGGATCCCTGTGCCGTGGAATGTGATGTCCCTAAGCTTCTGGTTTAACACTGGGGGGTTTTGTTTTAGCTGACTGAGTGGCTTGTAGGAGCATGCAACTGATTTCTAGACACTCCTCATGCATTTGTTGTGTAAGCTCAGAAATTTAGACCTGAACTTTGCATGTTTTTATTGGCAATTTCATCCGCTAGTCCCTAAATTTAGCTAATCACATCAGAAAACCACTGTCGACTTGTGGAAGATACATTCAGCATAGGACTTCATATTTCAAGGGCTCTGTCCCTGTGTGCTCTCCTAGAGCTTTGGTCTAAAATGCTCAGGAAGCTGAATGTTAGCTACATTTTTCAAATAACGGAACTGATCCAATGATCAGAAACACATTGAAGTGCCTGTTTATGTTCTGTATCAGTTTACTGTTGTTTTTTTTGGTTAAAAAACCCCAATGAGGGCTCATGGATGTTGTTTTGCTTCTCCTTGTAGGTTCCCATTGTTGCTTTAACTGCAACTGCAAGTCCCTCGATTAGGGAGGACATAGTGAAATGTCTGAACCTGAGAAACCCCCAGGTTACCTGTACCAGTTTTGACAGACCTAACCTGTACTTGGAAGTTGGACAACAAAGTGGAGATATCTGTAGGGATTTGAAGCAGTTCCTAACTAGGAAAGGAAGGTAAGCCTGGTTTTGTTGATCCCTCAGAGTTTTTGCAGGTGGATGACTTCTGTTCAGTCTCTTTACATGTTGCTGTGTTTCTAAGCAGTTCTGTGTATGAATTTGAAGGCCCCACTATCATCTACTGCCCTACAAGGAAGGCCACTGAGCAGGTGGTGTCTGAATTGAACAAACTCAATGTGGCCTGTGGTTCCTACCACGCAGGAATGGGGAACAAAGAAAGGAGAAACACCCACCACCAGTTCATGAGAGATGAAATTCAGGTACGGAGGAAACAAAATCCACTTGGTTCTATTTTTAATTGCAGAGTTTCTGGTGCTAGAAAGAATTTTGGAGTAGCAGCATCTGTTACCCCTTGCCTCTCTCCAATTTTGGGCTAAGAAATTGCTGGTCTGTGCTGACAGTAATAAGATTCCTGGCCTATTTTTGAAATTTCTGTAGTAATTCCCTTAAATGAATGATATCTAAGGAAAGTAGTGGTAGCTGAAACAGTATCATCTGTGAGCTGCTTTTCCCCTAGGCAGCAGAGTTATCTTGGGACTTGTGTTCCTTTTCATGATACATTTTGTACCTTTTGAGAGCAGCTACTTGAAAACAATCCTGCATTTCCCCAGTACATCATCCCTCTCATGTTTATAATCCTATGGCTGTGCTCTGGGCAAAATCAGACTTAAGGTAGCCATGTGTGAGTGTGGAGCTGTTGTAATTTAAGCTGAATTTTGGAATCTGTAGCAACAAGTTGTCACTGAGAGTGTGAACGTTAATCCAGGCGTATTCTTTGTGCTCACTTAAACATCCAGCATGTGGCCTCTTGTTTTGCAGTGTGTTGTGGCTACAGTGGCATTTGGAATGGGCATCAATAAAGCAGATATCCGCATGGTTATTCACTATGGAGCCCCGAAGGAGATGGAATCCTATTACCAAGAAATTGGAAGAGCCGGCCGTGATGGGCTTCCTGCTTCCTGCCACGTCCTGTGGGCTGCCACAGACTTGGCTTGTAACAGGTAAAGGGCTGGACGGGAGTGATTTGACATAACCAGAGCAGTTTTGGATGCCATGTGGGGCAGGTGGTAGCTCAGCTTTGGCTCGTGCAGTAGCTCAGGGTATGGGCAGAAGGAGTGCTTCATATTCCCATCCCATAGTCACATGCTGTTGTCTCAGTTGGGTGCTTCCAGTGATTACTGTGAAGGATATTAAATGAGGCAACAGGTAGATGTGTCCTTACATGCCACCTCTGAGCTCTTAAAAAAAGAGTGATGATATCCCAGCATATTTTGCAATCTGACAGTGGAACTGATGACAAATTGCCAGAGACTGGACAACTAGAGAATGAGAGAAACAGCTCTCAGTGCCCTCTGCCTTTTTATCCTTCTTTGGTGCCTTTTGGTGTGTATCTCTGAAATTCAGTGGCCTGTGGGGTTGGAAGAAGTTCTGATATTCTGATAGAATAATATTTAGAGAAATGTGAAAGAAGTGCTTTTGAGTATGCCTTGTGCTCTGAAAATGAAGGCTGTGGAGAAGCAGGCAGGCAGCTTAGGTCTGGGTTTTGTAGGGCATGTTTTCTAAGTGTTCCTGGTGAGTTCCTCCTGTGTCTCTTTTCTGGTGTGAGACAGGGGAATAGTGGTGAGTATTTAAGGCTCTTCATGTTTTCCCCTTGGCTGGCAGGCGCCTCCTAAACGAGATCCGCAACGAGAAGTTCCGCTTGTACAAGCTGAAGATGTTGGCCAAAATGGAGAAGTACCTGGTGTCCAACAGCTGCAGGAGGAAGTGAGTGCTGGCACCTCTTCAATGCTTTGCCACTCCAGGCAGCTCTGATAAGAGCAGCTGGAGGCTGTAACCAGAAGGCATCTTACACTCATAGTGTGTTCTACAAGCACAGAACACTCCATTTTCTATTAATAACAGTATCAAAAATACAACCTTCAGCACACTTGTACCCATACATCAAGCACTTCCTTATTTACTTTAAAAAACCCAAACCTTTTCTTTGGAGGAATCAAAGCCAAATAATTGGTTCCCTGGTGAATTAATTAATGATGCTGATTTCAACTCTGTTTTCTGCAATGAATTTCACGTGTAAATTCTTGGTCTCTTATTGAATTCCTTCCATTCCCTTGGGTAGAATCATCCTGTCTCATTTTGAAGACAAACAGCTCCGAAAGGTTTCCTCTGGCATCATGGGCACGGAAGAATGCTGTGATAATTGCAGGTCCAGGTAAGCTTTCCTCCCCGAAGACTGACACTAGAGGTTATGTTCTCTCAGACTGACTTGCAAGGCAAATTATCTAAAAGAATTGGCTTTTATGCATCTGATCTTGCAGATGTTCAGCCTGAGGTATATCGTGGAACAACTCTCTAACCTTTTGCTAATGAGCTGAGCAAGCCATAAGCTCTAAGTTAGGCTGTGGGAAAGCCTGGAAACAGAGCACAGTGACAGTTCCTGTAAGGCTATAGAGCAGCACTCTGAAACTGGGAAATAGTCTTATTTATCAGTTTAAGCCCTGTTAGGTAATTAATCCCAAAAGAAAACACTTGCAAATGGTGTGTGGTACCACGTGCCTAAGGCTAAATTGCCCCAGTGCCCAGGGAGCTGTTCTCCTGTTACAGCATGTGCTGACCTGTGTTCTTTTAGCCCTGTTAATAATCTCATGGATGTGCTGAGGGGAATTCAGGGGATCAGTAGTCACAGAGGTATGAGCAGAAACACCTTCCTCAGTTTCTCTTGTAGTTACAATAAAGCTTTCTCTGATATTGTAATCAAGGATTCATTGTTCTTCCTGGTAGCCTGATACTTTCTCATCCAAGACAAGGTGTTGTGCTGTGTTATTTTCTGGAAAATTGCTATCAATTCAGCTATGTCAAGGATTAGGAAATCTTTGCTTGGCCTCCACTGTAACTAAAGGAGAATTTAAGAGATCATCATTTCAATTTTTGCAGTCATATTGCTGTGCCAATAAAGAGCCAGATGGTGAATTTGTATTGCAGAACTGAAATCACTTGAAGGGAGATCATTTTACTTTTTCTTCTTGGAAGTTATTTGTGATAGTAATTTTTCAATGGGTTCTTCCAGTCAGTAATAAATGCATTATTTTTTTTTCTTTTGTTTTCTTAAAGCAACAGACAAAACCTATTTGCTATTAGGTGCAGTTAAAGATATTTTGTGCATGCCTAAAAGAGTCCACGTGTTTAAATATTGAACTGAGACAATGTTCTTTAGCAGCAGGTACCTTGAAGAAGTGCTTATTGTTGGGCTGGGCAGCTGTATGAGGCACTTGAAGCTGCACTGATATAAATCATGTCTAAGTGTAGAGTACAGAGTACTGAAAATGTGAGACTAAGTCCATCACTTGTGGTTATTTCATTTAGTTATCAGTCATATCTGGGACAAGGGAAAGGAGACCGGGTATGTATGTATTAAACTTGATTTTCTTTGTTCCTGCCAGAGGCTCCTCTCTTGCAGTCCCCAGGGACTCTCAAGGTGACTTGCAGGATTTTGGGAAGCAAGCTCATCAGCTGCTGTCTGCAGTCAGTGCCCTGGAAGAGAAGTTTGGAACTAGAATGCCCATTCTGCTTCTCCGTGGCTCTGTAAGTGATAGTTCAACTGCTTGGATGTGTTCTGAGAGTGGAGGGCCTGTTAAGTGTCCCTCCTGATGGATATGCCAAACAATACATGGATACACATCCATGCATGTATGCCCTTTTTCTTGGAGAGATGGATGTTTGTAGAGAGAGTCTTGACTTTGTGGAGCTGCTCAGCACCACTTCCCATGCAACAAGCAAGGTGATTGTCCTTAAAGTTTTTTATGAAAATGCACAGTTTTGATTATCTTGAACAGCCTTTTCAGAATGAAGAATAAATATCTTAACACCTTAAAAATAGCTGGTTTATGGTTGAGTAAAGCAAATGGTTGCATCTACTGTGGCTTTGTGCTGCTCACTGACTTAGAGTAGTGAGGTGAGAACTAGGATATTAGAATGAATATAAAGGATTTCTACATATGGTTTTTTATAATTTGTTGGAAATACTAACTAAGAAACTCACTGGAAAAAGAATAAGAGCAGAATCACTTTATATGTTCACAAACTGAGAAGAAAAAGAATGACCTGTAGTACTTGATAAAACTGGAAGAATTATCTTTTTTAGCCTTTTAATAAGAAATTTAGGCTGCTTTTTGACACGCAAGTGTGTTTAGGAGAGAAATATTCTGTAACACATTTCAGTGTAGTCTTGTTTGTTCATTTATGAGACCATTGGAGTAAGTGAAGCTTATGCCAAGTTTGCACTGCAAATCCAGAATAGCCTTTTACTGCCTACAAGAACCTTTTCTGGGCTGAAATACTCTTTGGATCCTGAGTCCAGGGGTCTGAAAATCCATCAGACAGGAGCTAATTGGCTTTCTTGAGAGCCTGAACCATTGGTAAGATCAGCAACGTTTTAAAACAAACATAAAAACCCCACCAAAAACCACTTTGCAATGGAGGCTGGAGGAAGGAGGAGCAGAGCAGACACCTGAAATAAACTTGCTCCTGGCTTAGTACCCATGTCCTGGGATTTAAACAGGACTTGTTTTTACTGCTCTAGGGTCTTTTTTAATAAAAACCAGAATGGGTAACGGCCTCTGTTTGAATTCCTGCAATGTTAGATTGACCTCAAGTGGTCAAACACAAACTGCACTGGTTGATTTGTTTTCTTTGCTGTGGATGGCTGGGTCATTCCTGTAACCCCCTCATATATGAAGGAAGATGTTTTAACAGTTCTGTGATCTCAGTGTAGGTTGGTGTGGGCTCTTACTGCACCATGAAGTCATGATCTTGTCACAGCCTTGGCAGAAAGTGCAGGAGTGGATTAGGTTAGAGGAGGCTCCTCACTTCTCAAGTTTCTGGTTTGGTGGTTATATTTGAAGCCTTATTCCACAAGGGCTGGGCAGATCTGACTGACTCTCCCAAAAATTCCAGAACTCTCAACGCTTGCCAGAGCGGTTCCGACGGCACCCCCTCTTTGGCAGTGGAAAAGAATGGCCAGAGAACTGGTGGAAACTGCTCTGCCAGCAGCTGATCATGGAAGGATTCCTCAAAGAAGTCTTAGGACAAAACAACAAGTTTGCAACCACTTGTGCTCTCACCCAGAAGGTACTTTGGGGTGTGAAATAACTCTCTGAGAGGTCCTCTGAGTAATCCACAGCTAAGCAATGCAGTTCTTCTTACAGGGTAGAAATTGGCTGTCAAAAGCTGGATCTGCCTCAAATCCAAGTCTTCTGTTACAGTCCAGTGAAGACCTGAACCTCCAGAGACCTTCTAGAAGGTAATTATGGTACCTGAGCACTTCATTACTGTGTCTGAAACCTCCTTTTTGAGGTGCCAGGGTTGGAAAGGACAGCATGTGAAGGTCTGGTTTTGCTTTTGCTTCTGGCTAAATTGAATAAACAATGCTGGGTTGGCCTCTTTCAAAAACTAACTCTGATCAGACCTTTTGAAGTGAAAGAAAAGTGAACTGGAGGTTGCAGGGGCTCTGCTGTGACATGAAATAATATTAGAACAAAGCTCTTCACTTCTGACTACAGGAGCCAGTTCTGGTGCCTACATTGTCTTAGTGTTGCTACTAAAGAAACAAAGCAGCTAATGACAAAGGACCTATTTTCTTTTGCCTTCTGATACATTTGTGGCTTTTTCAGCTTCCATCTTCTAGAATTCAAAAAATAGCTTAGTTCACCAGTAAGCAAAGATGAAAGCTGTGTGCTCAGTGCAAAGCAGAAAATTGGTATTTACGGAGTTTTTCCACTAGTGGGATCTTTAAAATCAAAACTCTTACAAGTGCTGTGATGAAAAGTGTATTTTTGTCACAAAAAACTTCAAATTAGTCTGCTTAGCAAGATACTAATTTTTTTTAAGGGCGATGTGACTGCCCCAAATGACTTGGTCTGATTTGATGAACATGTAATTACTTTTATTACAGCAGCAGACCTTTAGCTGTGCTGTCCATGCAGCGCTCCCCAGGCACCAAAGCAGCAACACAGTCACCAGTCAAGCAGGTTTGTACCAGTACAGCCTTCCTGCACTGTGATCCATCCTTGTTCATATTGAAAAAAAAACAAAACCCTGCATATGTCCTATGGTCTCACAAATTAATATTTTACTGCTAACAGCATCCACAGTGAAAGGATGATAAATCAGTATTTGTCTTGTTCTTTTGGGTTTTTTTATAGATGTCCCTATATGAGATGTTTTCTTATGAGAGAAAAGGTAAAACTCCTCCAAGAAGTAATAATGTGCTTAACAGGTATAGTACTTGAAATTAAAATGGAATTACCTAATTTTGACTGTGTTAATACTGCTTGTAGGGTGATCCTTAAAATGAGCATTCTGTTATGAAGTGGCTCTGAAAATATTGAATGTATTAAAGACAAGTGCCCGAAACTTGCATTATATTTCAAAACCCTGAGCTGCTACAACATTGAACAGTTAACATCAGTTCAGGGCTCTGCCTCTCTGCACTGGCCTAGAGAAGACTGAGGCTAAGTTGTGGCTCCCTCGGGTCAAAAGAAATCAAATAACCTTGTGCAAAAAGCAGACCAAGTAATTTGTTTTCCTGGCTTATGTGCTGCTTCAGATTAAATGCACCTTGTATTTCTGAGTGGATTCCTCCTTCAGGCCACTGTTCTGATGTTGGCAGATGACAGGAAAAGAGGCTGTGTCACTTAAATGAATAATTGTCACTGCAGCCATGTGAAGATGAATTATGTTAGGGACAGGTAAAATCCAAATTGAGTGGTGTTTTGCACCATGCTTTTAAAAGGATGCTCTTAGTCCAGCTTGTCTGCTAACAGAGCAGTCTAATCATGGCAGTGTAATCAAGGGCAAATGTTCCTGAGTCTGGGAGCTGTGCTAATTCCACTTGGAGCACAGCAGCTGTGTCCCTGTCACTGATGGTTTTCAGGCTATTAGTGCTGTTTGCCAGGATTAATGTTCTCCATGGGGAAAAATGGAAGGTGGGATGGCATCAGAATCATGTTTTGTTCAAGTCCATGAATAAACTGATCTAATGTAAGGCTTGCTTCACACTTCTCTATTTTTTTCTTAGTGTTCCAGGGCATTCCCCACTGAAATCTCCTTTGAAGCCCCAAGAACCAGCTGTTTCATCCCGAGAAAAAGAGCTGGAGGTAAGCTTTTTGGGGAGAGGGAGGATATCTCTGAATTGCAGTCCACCTGCAAACCACGGTTGTCTTATGTTGGAGCAGCTGGCTTGGACAGCTCTTAAAATTACTGAGCTGTTTTGAATACAAGTCCTAGAAGAGGAATTGAAATATGTTAGGATGAATTAAAGGATTGCAGGGGTTTTTTTGTATACTAATGGAAAGATCAGGGAAGTGGTAATTTTTCCTCTTGTATTAATTATACCCATGAGTGATGTAGAGCTGCTTCATGAGAATTTGGCTCTCTTCTCTCCAGACTGCTCTGTATGGCAAGCTGCTGACTGCTAGACAGAAGGTAGCTAATGAGAAGGAAATTCCTCCAGCTGTCCTGGCAACCAATAAGGTCCTGGTGGAGATGGCCCGGATCAGGTAAAGCCAGCATGCAGACATGTTGTACAAACTGGGGAGGTTGCAAGCCAAGGCACAAATCCCCCTTCTGCCTCTCTCGGGAGAGTGGATGAAGTGTCCAAAGTGCCTCCCCCACCTACTAAAAGCCATCAGACAATGTTTTGGGAATGGGTGTGTTATTGCATGGGAGAGCTGGGGGCTTATGTGGAAGACAGAGGCAAATAAACATGTCTTGTGGTAAACTGATCCTCCCAAATATTAAGGAACAAACTTGAGCCTTTAACTGTGGTCAAGCTTGCTGATTCAGAAGTGCAGAGTGAACTTGTTTAGTTGCAGAGATGATGGTACAGTAGTCATATTTTCAAGTTCTTATTAATAGATCTCTGCTCCAAGTGTGTGTCCTTCACAGATGCTTGATGTTTCCAAGTGTTGGCATAGCACATTTTCATGGTTTTGTATTCATCTTAAACCAGGCCTACAAGTGTTGAAAATGTGAAGAAAATTGATGGTGTATCTGAAGCCAAGTCCACCATGTTGATCCCTCTCCTTGCTGAAATTAAGGGCTTCTGCCAAGTAAATGGTTTGCAGGTATGACTTACTTCAAGTATCTGATACTTTGCAGGAGTCTTAAGGATGTGATTTGGTCTGTAGCAATGGGACTCCACAGAGTCACTTTTCTGCCTCACAAAAACAATAAAGATGATCTAGGAATGGGAACTAAATGCATTCCTACTTTTTCAGTTGTTTTCAAGAGGTCTATGTTGAGATAAAGTTCAGCTTAAATATGGGATTTTTCCATGCTAAGGAACAGACTGAATGCCACAACTTGTTCTGATGGAATAGTTTCACAGGGAATGAGCAATGCCTAAGATGATGTGTTGACCTGGGTATTGTTTTTCTGTCTGGTTTTCTTTTCCAAGTCCCTTGGACAGCCCATGCTTGTTTTAAGATGGGAATATGTGGGTGTCCATCTGGATTCCCTCTTTATTTTGTTTGTAGAACATGGAGTTGGGGTCAAAACCAAGCTCCACAGAGGTGAATAATTCTGTTTATGTTACGTAGATAATTTCAGATAATGGGAGGGTGACTCATTACTTGTCACTGGGCTATAATTCTTTTAATTCTGCTTTATCTCATTTAGACTGACACATTCCCCACATCTGCACCTAAAGATCAGAAAGAAGCATCTCCCTGGAAGTGTGCTAAAGCTCTTTCTCCCTCAGAGCATGTCACATATATCCTGTTCCAAGAGAAAAACCTGTCTCTGGTAAGCTCTTCCCTGGGGATGCCTTTCACTTTGAAAACTAACAGCTTTGCTTTGCCCTTCCCAAGGGTAAACCTTGTCAGATGGTCCCTCAGTTAAGTGTACCTAAGGACAAATTAACAACAAATACTTGTACAGCTATTAATGGGCAACTTGATGCTCTGTATCCACTAATCCCGATGATATGCACAGTGTGTGTATTCCATGGGGAGGAATGAATACAAGTTTGAAACCTGTTTTTTTTTGAGGAGTACAAGACACCAGTTGGAAATCTCTCCTCCAGGTTGGAAATATCTCCTCCAGGAGTCCAAGTTTGGGTTGATCAAGCTTGAGATGTTTTTCTTCAAGGCAAATACTTTAAGAGAAGAATTCATCCAACATGTGAAAATGAGAGGGATTTGTTTAGGTGCTGTTATCCATGGTCTGGATGAATGTTGGGTGTTATGTGGGCCTCTCCAAGGTCAGGTGCACCACAGCTACTTAGTCTCAAGTTCAAGGGGAGGTGTTGCACTTAAACTGTGAGATAGTTTCAAGAGGAAAAACTTCCCTTGCAAGCTGGAAAAGAAATGAGGTAACTGTTAGGAGTAATGGAGTGTTTGGGGGAGAGCTGCTTTGCACTGCTCTGTGCTGGTATCTCCTAATTGCTTGTTGAGAACAGGAGTAGGCCAGGTTTTCAGTTACACTTCAGACCCTTCTGCTGTGTCAATCCCTTGTGCCTTTGTTTCCCCAGACGGCTATAAGTGAGTGCAGATCTCTGCCTCTTGCTGTGGTTGGCACTCACCTGTTGCAGGCCATGAAAGGTGGCTTCCCTGTCAGCCTGGAGCGAGCAGGATTGACTCCTGAAGTTCAGCAGATCATTACTGATGTGATCCGTAATCCTCCTGTCGACTCAGGTGAGCCCTGTGGCAAAGACTGAGGCATCCCTCTTAAATCTGTATTTACTTGAATGTTTGTGGGGAAAAAAATCAGCCTGACAAGGTATTTCTGTAAGTACCAGCATCCTCAGAAAACACACTGGGAATTTATCCCATGATTTACAAGTCAAACCCATATAGTGTTTTATTTTCATATCTTTGCTGTGCCTTAATCCATCCTATGCTTTAATAAGGGATGACAAATGTATGTTACAGCATAACTGAATAAGGGCCAAGAAGCTTGAAAACCAATCTATATTGTATTTCTTTTGCTTCCAAGACACTACCAAGATTCAAGTAATTAGAAAACTTGTCCCTGCAAATATTGAGCTGTATCTCATCAAGATGATGATTGCACTATTGGAGAAAGAGGACAGAAATAAGTCTCAGGATGGCTTAGGCATCAAAAGGAGGCTGGTGTGGCCAGAAGTACAACAGGAGAAAACAGAAGCAGATCAAGCAAGTAGGGAAGGTGCCTTGTGGAATAAAGCACAGGTTAGTAAAAGAAGGTATAAAACTGTTCTTGTGTAAAATGTGTTTTCTCTGTAGGAGCACACTAACAGCCCTGTTTTGTTGTTACTGTTTACAGCAGTGCTTACTATCTCCTTTTCCTTAATCCATCTCTCAATTTTGAGTAGAACTGCCTCCTTCTCCTCAGAGGAATGCTGAGAGCAGAAACAGGATTCTTTTTGGAAAAGTATTGACCAAGGAAGAGGTCAGACCTGTGCAGCTTAGCTGTGATTTGTCAGACACATTCCATCTTCTTCCCAGTATGAAAACTTGGATAAGTTGGATCCCTCACAGCCACCAAATCCAGGCTGTGCCCTTGTCTTGCTTCTGTACACTAGTGCCTGATCACCAGCCTCATTTGGGAAAACATTCTCCTGCTATGCAGAAAGCAGGAAAATTGAGAGGAGGAAAAAGCCAAAGGCAGTGCCATCCAGGAATGTCTCAGTCTTTAGATTCCTCTGTTGCTTAAAACTGCTGGGCATAGCCATGAGAATGAATGAGGATCATGCCATAAGCCTGACTCCATGGGGACAAATCTTGGGAAATAAGGAGCTCTTTGAGCAAGTCCAGGATAGTCTGAGTTCTCCGCTGGCCTCTGTGTCCCCTAAGTCCCAGTTGGGTACCCTATATACAGGGTACCCTGCACTGAGTGGCTCCTTGTGGGAATGGTAAAAAGAAATACCCAACTCTGAATCCTTTGCTGCCTGTGCTGGGGTCTCATGCCTGTTCCTTACAGGTTTTTGGGCTGACTGGCTCAAGCAATTTTTTGAGCCTTGCCATTTTGCCAAATTGATTTTTTTTGCATCCCTAAGTGCTGTTTTGTTTCTATGATGTCTGTGTCTGAGCCTTCTCTTTCCTGCTCCTGTTAGCTCCTGGAGCTAATAACAGGAATGACATGCCACTAGTAATCAAATTAATATTATACAAATGAGTGGAGTGTAAATCCGAAAGTTAATCCAGTCTTAATTTACTTTTCCTTCAGAAGATATCCTGTTTCTAATAATTCCCTGTAGCAAGCAGCTTTTAAATCTGTTAATGGATGTTCTTGGATTTGAACAGCCTGACATTGCTGCTGCTTTTGCAGGGTAATTGGATCAATCCAGCATCCAAGGAAGGAGCAGAGGAAACGCATCTGCATGTGGTGCCTTTGGCTTCAGTAAACAGATGTGCTTATTCTAATAAAGAATGTGGTAGACTTGCCATTTGTGCATTTTGGTAACACAGGAATGTGTAGCTGATCCAAAAATCACAGGGTGATTTTCCAACCTGTGACTACCAGCATTGTATAAGAAAAACATTCATATCTCTGTGCCCACTGTGCTGTTTTAAATGGACACTTGTTGTAAAAACACATTTGAAAACAGACACTTATGAGCCAGAAGCAAGTATTTAAAGTTCTCAGGGCCTCAGGCATGGAGAATATATTTTGTCCACTTAAAAAAAGCAAAGCTCAAGTACAAGTTCCAGTTCCTGTGTATTAGAAATGGATGAACTTCACTTGCTCAAATTTTATTGTGGTGAATTAGATAAGAAAGATAAGAGAGTCACTGAGCTAATTCAACAGAGGTGTTGGAACTCTGTTTATAACTAGGCTCCCTGAATTCCAAAAAGGAACTCCTCCACATTCTGCCTCGAGCACAGTTAATGCTGTGACACAAGTAACACAAGTGCTTCCTTTCTGTGCCCTGGAAGGCTGCAGGGAGCACGGATGGCAGAGGGGCAGCAGCCCCCCCGAAGCCCAGCGCCCTGACCTCCTGCAAGCAGCCTGCCCTCCAGCCCGAGGAGGATGAACTGTTTGCTGACTCCCAACCCAAGGTGAGACAGCCTCTAGCACAGCCCAGCAAACTGAAGTCCCACCTTCTGGCTGGTTTTTTGACTGCCTGAAAGCTTGGCCTGGTTTTCCAGCCCCTTCTCCCATTGCTGTCCTTGATGCAGTGATGCCATGTTGCTCTTATGGCCCTGTCTATATCCCACTTGGCCATCAACAGCCTGCCCTAGAAAGCATTTTTTCCCCTCAGTACATCTTGTCAGCCACCTCAGGGCAGATGTTTCCAATGTAGGAAGGGGACATTTGGTTCCTTTTTTCCTTTTCAGGGGCAGGGTTCTGAGACACTACTCATCACATGTAAAATTTTTGCAGTGGTGTCTACAGAAACACAAGTTGAGTGAGCAGACATGAGTGGTCTTGTGTCTGAGCAGCACCACTTGCTCTGCTCCTTGCTTCCCTCTGAGCTTCCCTTTGAAGCTGGATATTGCTGGGAGTGCAAGTATTTCCCCAGCCTTGGTTCTCCCCATTTTTAGAGTTGGATTCTTAAATCCAACCCCTCATTCAAGTAAGTGAGGGACTAAGAGAGACATAAACCTTCCAGGAGCAACTTAGCTTATCTCCAGCTGAGCATGAATTTAAGGAAGAGAGCTGTGTAAATGAGCCAGCCTGTAAATGTGTGTTTCCTCCTGTTTATTCACTTCCTTCCAGAACTCTCATCCGCCTCCTAAGAGGAAGGTGCCAGAATGGTTTGGAACCTCAGCAGCAACCCTCCTCCCCGTAACCCAGACCAAGAAATGCAAAACAGAAAGCAGAAAAGGCATTTTCAGCTGAACGGCAAAACCATGTTTGTCTTCCTTCTTCCCACCCCAAGAGCGTTATCTGTGCAGACTGCTCCCTTACAGGGGCTTTAAAATGCTAAAATGCCTTTTTTCTTTTTTTACTTCTCCTTTTTCACTGTGTGAAACCTGATATTAATTAAAACCTATATAAATCAACGCGTTCAGGGTGTGAAGGGACGGGTTAATGGCGGGCGGCCCCCCCCCCCGATCTGCGTTGCCATGGCGACGCCCCGCCCACTTCCGGGGCGGCGCGCGCAGGGGCTGCCGGGAGCGGCATGGCCCGCTAGGCGGCGGCGGCGCGCGCGGGTGAGGGGGGGCCCCCTGAGGGCAGCGGGGTGGGGGGGGGGACACGGACGGCGACAAAAAATTGGGGTACCGACAAGGATTGGGACACCCACGAGGGTTGGGACACCCGCGGGGATGTGAGGAGGGCGGCTTCCACAGCCTCCTGGCCGCCCGTGCCGGCGCGGCGGGTTTCCGGTCGGTGGCACTTTGTCCCCCCTCGCCGCTGTCCCCGTGAGGGGCCCCGCGGTGCCAGCCCCGGTGTGGGCCCGTTCAGCGGTCCCCTTCTCCGCCCGGGGGCAGAGGGAGGGCGGTCCGGCGCCTTAGCCCTGTGCTTTAAGTGCGCACGGAGGGAGAGGGGCGCGCAGAGTGGGAACAAACATCGCCCTCGGGGCTCCTCGGGGAGGTGGGTGGCGGTGCCGAGCCTGGCAGGGCCGCAGGAGCGGGGTGGGATCCATGGGGTGCCCTGTGCAGCCTGCGAGGAGGGCTCGGTGCTCCCCTTGCGCGTCCTTCCCGGCGTGTCCTGTGGGGAGACACCTCACAAAGTGCCTCGCTGACCCGGGCCCCTGTCTCTCGCCCTTCCCCCGGCAGAGCCATGGATCCCAGCTTGCTGAGGGAGCGGGAGCTCTTCAAAAAGCGAGCCCTCTCCACGCCGGCCGTAGAGAAGCGCCCGGCGCTGTCCTCGGACTCCTCGGCCTCCAAGAAGAAGAAAGCCAAGGTAGAGCAAGGGGGCTCCTCCAGCTCGAAACAAAGCACAGGTGGGTGAGTCTCCTGTCCGGCAGCTGCTCGGTGTGTCCCACTGCCTGCCTCTAAGCCGTGGCTTGTTAATGTGAATGACAGTGTATCCGTGAGTCTTTCTGGTGGGTGTTGTCATTCTTTCCCTTAAATGAGTGCTCTCGGTTAAGAGGTTCGCTTGCACAGTGTGGAAAAACATTCCCTACTCTTGCGTATCTGTTAAGCCTCATCCTGTGGCTTGTTTGCTGTTATTCTGCTGGACGAATTGCTGCTGCCAAAGTCATTCATGTGAAGATGGGCTTTGGTATGTGGATTTTGGTGCTTGCTGTGCAAGCAGTAACAGTGATTTCATCATTTTCTCCGTGTTTGCCATGCTGGACAGGGCCTGGAGCAACCTGGGCTGGTGGAAAGTGTCCCTGCCGATGGCAGGAGGTTGGAGCTAGATGATCTTTAAGGCCCCTTCCTGCCCAAACCCTTCCATGATTATTTTTGGCAAGAGAGCAGCTAAACATTTAGTGAACAGTAAGTTGAGGGGTGTCCATACACAAGGTGCACTTTGCAAGGTACATCTTGTCTGGCTTTTAATTAGCAGTTGTCCTTGTTCTAGCTGGCAGCTAAACTTTGATCATGAGCACCAGGGCTTCCAGAGGTTTCTGCCTGGCTTGCTCAGGAATTGTGTGATTTCCTTGGGATGGTGACACTGATGATGCATTTCTCAGTATCAAATAAGCAGTTAATAAAGCAACACCAAAATAGTGGGAGTGTGTGGAAAGTGCAGTACCGGGGAGAGAATTTGCTCTGAAAGCAGTGGTAGTTCTTGAATGCCTTGTAAAGGGCAGATCAAATGTGAGGAGCTACTGAAAACACAAAATACCCTGTGGTAAAAACTCAATCCATGCTCATGTTTCAAACAATACCACACGTGGCTCTCTCCTAAACTCCAAAAGAAATGAGAACTAAAAACAAATGAGAAAAAAGTGGAGGAGTGAAGCGTCTTCTGTCTGAGGGGAAGAGCAGGGAGTTGTATCTGCAGCTTCTCAGGCACCAAAGAAAGTTATCAGCCAGGCATTCTGAAATAAATCAAGGCAGGCTGATGTTCTATCCATCTCTTTGCCACACTCTCTTCTCCAAATAGAATAAAATCCTGTCTGGAATATCCTAAGTTGCATCTCCTGTGTGAGAGCAGTTAGTGGGGGAAAAAGGGATGAGGAGGCATGAAGAGGGTGGAGGGTTCAAATGTGAGTCCGATCTGGAGGATTTGAGCACATGAAGAAGCTTTAATCTCGTTTCTGTGGTTTTGTAGGCTGAGAATTTCTTTAAGTGCTTTTGCGGCTGTCAGACAATGAGCTTACACAAATAGAGACACAGTGTGGCTGTGAGGAGATACACTTGTTCTTTTCTCTGCTGGCTTTCTTCCAGACAGCATCCGAAAGGTTGCAGGGTTTCTAACAGATTTTTATGCTGCAGAGTTGGAATCCTTTGCCTCAAAACCCGCTTTTTATTTGAACTGTCAGATTGGCAGGTGCCTGTTGGGATATGTGGGTGTCAGTGGGTCTGGGGAGGTGGAGTAAAAACTTGATGTGGAAGAATCCCTGTCCCACTGCTTCAAAGAAATTAAAATTAAGATGATCATCCCTAGTCTTGCCATGTAACGATCACAAAGATGATAAATGTGTGCTTGTGTGTTGGCACTGATATGTAACGCCCACAGGTTCTGCCTCTTTCTGTGATTCTGTGACTCAGAGAACCTGCCCTTGTCACTTTTTGGGGGAGGAGAGGTGTGGAGATCGTGCTAATCTTCAGATGACTGTGTGGCTAAATCAGTCCCCTTTGTGAAGACTGGCTCTAAGCTTCCCACTATTACTACAGTGATTACTATCTAGTGATTGCTTTCGTTATTTCAAATCATTGATCCAACAAGTTACTTGAAAAAATTCAAAACTGCCTTGCCTGTTCAGAATAGTAACTGGAAAATAAACGAAAAAGATCAAATCTGTTTGTTTCATTTTATTAATGAACATTAAGTCATGGCTGTGGTCTTAGTCTTAATATCTTAAGACCTTTGTCTTAGTGGTCGTTGCCATCAGCAGTCAAGAGCCGAAATCTCCAGGGGCTGTTTCGTGGGAAAGAGTCATCCTGAGTCTCTAGGGCTGTGCAAGGGGAGACCTTTGTCATTTGTTCCTTGTGCAGACACCCGTTCACCTTTGTAGACCTGTGAAATAAATAGCTGGAACAAGTCCCAAGATGTGTCAGTCATTCCGTGTGCTTCTCGGGAAGGCATAAAAACGTGATGCCAGAGCAGCAGAGGCTGACCACGTTGCTTCCTGCACACTGCCTTCTTGTGTGCAGCCATGGTGGGCATCCTCTGGGAATGCTACAAGTGTCCACAGCGTTTTCTTTCAGGAAAGAGACATATTAACTAATTCAGAGTATCCTGATGGCTGCTCTGGCCTCTCTTGAGCAGGACACCGGTCTTTCCAGGCTGATGCTGTCACATGCAGCAGAAGGTTGTCATTACCACCACAGACAGTATCTTCATCTTATGTCTCAGTGTGAATCCTAACTTATCTTGTTCTTGGGGCATCAGCTTCCATTAATTGTGCTTATAGTTTGATTTTTAGCTCAGAGCGTTCTCTGCACGTGGGGCTGGTTCTGGCAAAGGGTCACTGTAAGAAGCATATTGGAGAGGAATGGTTGCAGCAGTCACTGTGTTGTTTTGTGACTGCAGAAGGGAGTTTGCTTCTCCAGATGAATCACTGGACTAGCTGTGCTGGTTCAAAGTGCCCTGAGCGTCTTGTGACTCCATCTCACCAACCAGGAGCAGCAGGGGCCAATTAACAAGTCTTCCATTGTGTCCGGATCTTCTGGAGCGTAGGCATACTCAACCTGAGAGAGGGAGTTGATATATTAACAAGAAAGAGATAATTATAGGTACTGACCATAGCACAAAAGTATTTCAGATGCGGATGGACTGTCAAGTCACTTTTTTAGGGGGATTTATGTGGGTTTTGTTTCCCTCATGACAGGAATGTTACTTGGTGTCAGACCCCCTGTCTTGCTGTGGTTGCCACAGAGGCAGCAGTCTTGGGGCAGAGAACTGCCCCTGTTTCTCCTCAGCAGTGGTACCACTACAGTGGGGTTTTGTGGAAAGGGACAGATATTCTGAACGTAGTCGATTGCTCAGATCTCGACACCCAGAAATTGTTGACCAGGTTGAATATGAAATAAGGGGAGAGCAGTTCTCTGGAACTGGAGAAGAGGAGGGAGAAAGGGTCAAACTTCCACAGGAGGTTAGAAAAGACGGTTTTAGAGATATGTTTCATGTTGGCTTAATTTTCCTCCCGCCACTGTCTCTCCTAAAAGTGAGAAACCCATAATAAAAATTGCAGCCAGAGGCAAGAATTCACTCAGTCCTGTCCTATCTGAGGGGTCTCTTGCCATTCAACCCTTGTCTCCCCCCTCTTCTCACCCCTTGTCTGTCTGTCCTGTCTCTGTGCAGTTGCCTATGTGGGACGACACTGCTGTGTCTTTGCACTGTGCGTGATCAGATCGTTGAGCATTTTTATAAACGTTTTCTCCAGTTAAGCAACACAGTTTTATGCACATTAGGCCACGTTTGTTCAGTCAGGTAGACAAAATTCTATACTAGTAACTCAATATAAACAGCAACAGTTCATTTAAACCCAAAATTCTTCCCCCATAACACTGCAACAGATTGTCCTTCTGCTAAACACTTGGAAAGCCTTTGCCAATTCTTCCAGTTCACATACAGAGATAGAATTACAACCATTGCTGTTATATTTAAGACCACAACAAAAAAGCACGTGACTTGCTCATTTGTAAGGTACAAGAGGCTTCATTCCAGGTGTCAAATGTTGTCCAAGTGCTGGTGGTCAGTCCTTCCTACACCACCTCTGTTTCACGCTTCCTGAAGCTGTTCATCATGGCTCTGACAGGGTTGGGTTCGTTCTCCAAGTCTTTCACAGTTTTGTTTTTCACACAGCAGCAACAGTCCAGCAGTTCATAGAGGAAAGCCAGCACCACCAGAGAAACTACAGTGAAGATGAATATGATCAGGATAACAAAGCAGGCAGTGTTCCAGTTGTCATGGAAAGGGTAAATTTTTTGCACCTGAAAGCCCAGATATTGGGAAATGGATGTAGTCTCATTCCAGTGAGTGCTGTTGAGGGTTGCCATTCTTGAGTTGTATTAACGTGCTCACTGTCACAGTCTTGGGGGCTGAAAGACAAACAAAGCTGGTAAGGACTCTATCGATCAAGGACATGCTGTGATTTTCCTCACAAACTGTCAGAACTTCAGCTCAGACTAAGTGCTCACACCTCCTACAACCATGCATTGTTGCATACTTATATTTGCTCACAAAAGCATCAAACTCTAAATGCACAACTTTGTGATTGGTCTGGAACATTTATTTCACCACTGTCTGGTCTATGCAGGCATCACACAGTGTAAGTTATTCAGGAATGAGAGAGCTTGGCTTCTTTATTTCAACTCTCTGCACATACAGAAAGGTTACACAGATAATTCCAAGGTGTACAGTGGTTTCAGCCAGTGGAAATCCCATTTCTAGTGCCATGGTCATTGGGATATACAGCAAGGAAAAGCCAAGCCTGTTTGAGGAGTTCTGATTTCTTATTTTCAGCTCTGCTTAACTGCTGGGAGGGGAATGTCTCCCTAGCTCCAGTGCTGTCTCTTTGCACCCAGCAGGAGAAGCAGCTTTCAGGTGTGGGGAGAGATGAAGCAAAAGTTGGCTTTGGTTTATAAATCTCCCTTTGGTTTATAGTCTTATGTTATAAAAGCTGTCCAAGGAGCCACCATAACTCCTAATTCCCTGTCATGGAGTGCTGTAAGAGTCATAATAACCTTTGAATCCCTCAGGCAATTTAAAACTGGGTTTGGGAGAAGGACATCGAGTCAGATCTTCATATTTCCTTGAGGAAATAGCAAGGAGTTTTTAGGTGGAACATGCTGGTGTCTACTAAAGCAGCTGACTTAAAGCAATCTAAGCACCTGTTCTCATTTCTGTGAAATTATTGAAAAAGGATATAGTAGAAACCAGGATGGTGCAGCCAAACCAGTTTACAGTCTGTGTCTTATTTTTATCATTTTTACACATTTTCTTCTTTATCCTTCTGTCTTTAATGGATTTAAATTGAAACAGAACACCGTTGTGTTTGGGAAGATACCTGGCATTAGCATTACATGTAGACATTTACTGGAGCAGTTGCAGTAACTTACTGTTTCCTCTGTTAAATCTGTAACTGAATACACAAATTAGTAATTGAATATACAAAGTATGTCTGGGATGGATAGGATTAATTAAGCTGTTTGTTGGTGTTTTTTTTCTTAAACAGAAGTTTACAGAGCAAATCCAAGCTAAAAATACTCCTGAGTTGAGCCAGGTCCTGGCTGTGAGAGCGTGGCTTGATTTGGTCACAGTCTGGGAAGGAAACTCCGCCGACTTGTTTGGGGCTAAAAGTCGGGAGGGTTTTTGAAGGGGTGGCCTGAAGACTTATTTGAAAATCTTGGAGAGATCGAGAGCGGGCTGAATAAAAGGATTTGGAGTCCCCTTTGAGGAGTAATTAAAATAAGCAGGATTTAATTGTGTATTTTAAATGGCAAGAGGATATCCTTGGGAAAGAAAGCAGTTTTGAACTTTGTAAACAGATTTCTAGGACTGAGGGGTTTGCTGGCATCTGTTACACATAAGTTTGTTCGCTCTGTAAACACTCAGGCACAAAAATGAACTGTTCTGTGATGCAAAATTTAGCATTTTTAGTATTTTTTGCCATCTTGAGCACAGAATGGCTGGCCAGGCACAGCGCAGCATCCAGCCCCTTCCCACTCCACAAGCCAGCATTAGGACACATTCATCTTTATTCGAGGAGGTAGAATTGAATGCCTTGCTGGTTTGTACTCCTTGAGGAGGAGGAGGAGGATGCTGATGATTTCCTTAGATTTGAATAAAGCAAGGCAGATAAAGATCAGCTACTTGTAGCTGTAATGATTAAAATACAAGGCTGAAGTAGCCATTGCTGGGTGTTCAGAATTACCACAGCACTAAGGTTATTGTCCTTGAAAGCTGTTAAAATGGGCTATTTTCCTGCAGTTTTACTTATTTTGTAACAGCACAATTCAAAATCGTAACATCAGCCAGTCTGATTTGAAATCAAGTTCAGCTATTATATGTATCCAAAATGCAGTGAGTTAAATATTTAATAAACTGGCTTCTCTAATATCTGTACCAGTTTTTAATTTAAAAGCATTACCATCTTTAGGCACTGCAGAGGAGCGGCTTTATTTGAAGCCATATTCATGGAGCAGAGGGAAATGACTGGCAAAAAAATCCTTTTAATGCAGTACTGGGAAAGTCCTGTTTAAGCAACCACTGAATAGACATCTTGGGGTAAAAGCATTTACAAATCTCAGATGGATTCTTGTGTCCATGGCTGCTCTGATATTCCAAAGATAACAACATGCAAGGGGATTTTCTCCCTACCCCAGCACACCACATTTCTAGAACAGGTTTCTCAGACATCCACGCACACAGATCTCCTTTAGGCAGCCTGATTTATGGAATACCCCCTGGGAGGTAACGTTTCAGGTCGAGCTGTCTTTGTTTTAAGGAAAACCCTTTCACTGGCATTTCTGTAAAAACATACAGAATCAATCACAGGGAACGTGAGGCTGCAGGAAGCAAGCCACCTCCCCTCTAAGGATGAAATCCATTTTGTTTACTGAATCTTGGCTTGTGGTGTTAGCTTTGCTGTAAGATGGAGTGGTCATCAATTTGCCATTAGTGCACAGATGGTGAAAGTGCTTGTCTGACCGTGCAAGACAAGCCCCTCCGCGTTCAGCAGGATAAACCCCGCTCAACCTAGAGAAAAATCATCCTGATTCCAAGGAGCTTTTACAGGTTTGTAGCTTACAGGCATATTTTCTCCCAGTAATCAAGATAAACCTTAGAGAATGTTATAAAATGATGCACACCTACCTCTTGTGTGAAAGGATGCTGAGAGAGCGCCGTTCTGGTCCCTTTTTTTAGTGCAGCCTATGGCACAGCTAAGATGGAGCTTTCCTACCATTGGCCAGAGCACGCTGCTGCTGACAACTTCCTTTGTGCTCATTTGCATCAAGCCCTCAACCCCAGGAGTAAATCATTCATAAATACGACTCTTACTGTCTGGAATAAGAACAAGCCCTCCCTAGCCTCGTTTTTGGGATGTGATGAGCTCGTTAGCAGAGGAGCGCAGCGGTGGCCACGACCCTGCTTTGCTTTGTGCTGCAATCAGCCATCAGACCATGACGTTTGAAGTGTTAATATCTGCAGATTTCCAGCCTCCCCGTGTGCTTAGATTCCCCTGTCATGAACCATAGCAGGCTGTAGCCAGGCAGATTAAACGAGATAATCTTCCTGATTCAATTGACAGAATAAAAACATGATAAGTTGTCTTAACTGTTTGTTGTGCCTCTGAATGTATTTTAGTCACTTCTTTGTCTGAAGTTACACATAGGGGATTTTTATTTATTTATAAAATATCCTGCATAGACATTGATTTTTAATGTTAAAATGTAACCCTGTAGGGAAAAATCCCTACGGGCTGTATTTTCAGAGGGAGCTGGCTTTTGTTTTTCTCCCTTTTTTCAGTCTTAATTTAGTAACCAGAATAAAATGTTCTTCGGCAACTGGGGTTACACTGATTCTTCTACATTAATTTTAGAATTTTTGTGCTGTGTAAAGCCTCTAAGACTATGTCATGTAACAGCTTCAGGATTCTGTTTTTTTCTCACCCTCCACTGATTTTTCCACAGAAATAATAGGAGCTCATTATCTTTGAGATACCTGTTGTTCTGTCAAATGTGCTTAGAAATCACAAGCGGATTAAAAAATCCCCGTGGTGACAAAGAGTAGGTGTTCTTTTTCTGGAGTAGCTGAAATTCCAAAAAGCTGTTGCCATTGGATTTGAGCAGCCTTGTGCTGGTAATGGGCGTGTGGCTTGTGATAGTGGTTTGTGGATATTTGTGTTTAATTTGCTGTGCTAAAAGCTGAAGTTAGTGAAATGGCCATTAACAACCTTGGAAGAATTTTTGAAACCAGGTGATAAAGACAGAACCAGATTTGAAAACAGAGGGGATTCTGAGTTGTTGTTCAAGTGGTGCAACACACCACGTTGAAGTGTTTTGAATGTATAGGGGTCTGTTTAATAAATTTCTCAACTAGAGCTACTTTAAACAATAAATAAAAAATAAAAATCACAGCCTTCCTTTGCCTGCTGGGTAACCACTGAATGCCTTCTGGGAAGAAGGGAAACTTTCTGCCCCCATCTCAGCTATTGGTAGAGCAAATGCAGTGCATTATTTCAGCATGGATTAATGTAGTGGAAATGATTATGGGATGTTAAGCCACCGAATTAAACATGTTCTCTTATGGTCATAAAACTACAGTCACTTGCTGCTTTCTTAAAGGTCAAGTGCCAATAGTTTTTTATTTGTGGAGCTCGGCTCAGAAATGTTCCAGAGCCGTGTCCACCCACTCTGGGTCTGGATCAACATGTGTGCTAGGCCAGAGTCCTGAGGGTGCCTCCTCCTGCCACACACCTTTCTGTCCACGTATGTCATTCTGAAACCTTCTGGAAGCTGGGTGAGAAAGAGGTGCAGCTCTGAGCCAATAGGGGGGGGTTTGAAGCATCATTAAAGTGTTTGTTTTCTCCCTTTGCAGATCACAGCAATGGATCATTTAACTTGAAAGCCCTTTCAGGAGGCTCCGGCTACAAGTTTGGAGTCCTTGCTAAAATAGTGAATTATATGAAGGTATGGTGTTTTGGTGTAAAATTATCATGTTTTTAAGTACTTTGATTGTTTATATTCTCCTGTGGTAGCTGAGAGATGCTGAATATTTCAAACTCCAAAATTCTTTTACTGCAAGAGTGAGAATTTCAAGGAACTGCTTGTTAAATTCAAAATGCTGTCAGTAAATGAAATTGTCAGCATATTGCTCCATTACTGAAATCCTAATTTTCCCAGGTCACTTACAACCAGGGTAATGGGTTTGATTTGCAAGAATTGCAAGTTGCTGTTGGCTTTTAGGATTCATGACCTATTGATCAAGATGAACATGTAATTTGGTGCCAGTTTTAGTTACTTGATGATAAGTGAGTTGCTGAGTAAAGCCAGTCCAGAAGTCTAATAGATCCTGTTTGCTTTTCCAGACTCGGCACCAGCGGGGTGATACACATCCCTTAACCCTTGAAGAGATTTTGGATGAAACACAGCATTTAGATATTGGACTCAAACAGAAACAATGGTTAATGAGCGAGGTAAAGAAAATGTATGTTTGGATTTTAATTAAAGGGTTAAGATAAACCTGAATTATACGCATATACTTAACTTCAGGCTCCATAAATATATAATCCCTCCTTAAGCAACTACATTGATTCACATTTGTCTGTCTTGTACCTCTCTGCATAGTAAAACTTAGGATGGTTTTAACTAATACAGGCTGTAGCATTCCTTTGTTCTGGGGAACAGAAACCTCCACTCTGGCAGTGTTGTTTGTGAAGGAAGCTTGACTTTGCTGAAGTCTTCCAACAAGTAGCTCCAGGTTGCTTCCAAAATGAACTAGAATAGCAAAATGGAACAAAAAAGCTCCTCTCAAGAAGCATGTTTAAAATTATTACTGTTTTTTTGCCAGATGAGAAGAGGTGAACAGATACCCTGCAGCACCAAAGTTGGGTCCCTTCTCTGTGTTGTGGTGAATTGTGCCTAGGCTGGTGGATCTGGGATCCAAGGATTTAAAATCCTCTTAGACCTCCAACCTGGCAGCTGTAACATGTGGCTGATATGCTCGAAAACACACACACACACAAAAGTAACGAGCTTGTGCACTTTTTCAAAGTTTAAAATTTCTGTCCCTCTTACAGGCTCTAGTCAACAATCCGAAAATAGAAGTTGTGGACGGGAAATATGCCTTCAAACCCAAGTACAACTTGAAAGACAAAAAGGCTCTGCTCAGGCTCTTGGACAAGCACGACCAGCGAGGGCTGGGAGGAATCCTTTTGGAAGACATCGAGGAAGGGCTGCCCAATGCACAGAAAGCTATAAAGGTGAGGAGCACGTGCAGTTCAGCCAACCCATTCCAATTTGCTTCGCAGCCAGTTATTTTGCATCCTCCCTAGCTTGTGCCTTTTGTAGCACAAGATCTGAGTCTGTTGTTAGAGCTCGGAGACCTTACGCTTGGAAATGAAGTGATTTTGAGTTGTTCTTTCGCATTTGTTTCCGAGGCTTTAGGGGACCAGATCATCTTTGTTAATCGCCCTGATAAGAAGAAAATTCTTTTCTACAATGACAAGAGCTGTCACTTTGCTGTGGATGAAGGTAAGTGTTGGTTTATATAGGTTTCCATGATAGTTGATCTGAGCTCATCTGAAGCACCTCTATGTATAAGCAGTCTTCAGGTGTGGCAGTCTCCTAAGGTGCTAACGAAATATTAGCTGTGTCCAGATGTCAGAAGGATGTTTATGTTATCAGAGGGCTATCAAAACCAGTGAGTCCAGGGGTAATATCCTCTGGTTTATCATGGATACATCATGGCATCAGGAATCCAACAATTATTTTCAAGTATAGCAGTATATAAGACTAAAAACCACCTGACTGTGACTAAAATAGCACCTAACATTTTGCTGTGTGAAGGGCAGCCAAAAAACCCCAAAAGAATGGTGGATATAAGTTTCTGTTGTTTTTGTGTTTTTTTTTTTAAGTTTATTAACCACATGCCTTTTATTGGTGAATGCAAACAGAAGCCACTCATGGAACAGAAGGAGGAAGCAAAGAGGGAGATGTGAGCAAAATTCCTGAGAAGGGGTAGTTTACAACTGGGAGGAGAGCACAGATTGAGGTGGTGCTGCTGCCCAGAGCTGGAGTGGATTTGGGACTTCACAAGTTCAGCGTGTGTTTTCTGTGTCACAAATAGTGGTAAAATGCCCTGGGGCAATTTTATGCACATAAATTAATTACAGGAATCATCCTGTGTTCCAGTAATGACGTTTGTACCAAAATCAGGTGCCTGTAAGTGCAGAAAGGAGGGGCCAATCTGTGTCAGAAGATCTTACTTTAAATGACTTAACAACACTGGACACTTTTTTTTGTTAATGTATTGTTTTGTAACATGCCACAGAAAGCCATTGCATCATGTAACACCACATGAGTTAACTCTTAAAAAAAGAGTTCTGATACAAACTTGAACTGCTCTACTTACAGGACCAAATAGAGAAAGCATAAAGCTCTTTATTTCTTTGGTTAGTTCAGAGAGAATCCTTATTTTCAGTAGATTTAAGCAACTTATTTGTTATGTAGCACACTTGTAGTCTCAGTAATAACAGCTTTTTTCCACAAAGATAATTAAGTAGATGTGACATCTCTAGCATTTAAAAATTCAAAAAAAATGTTTCAAAATACTGAACTGAATCTGTTTAAATGGTAATTTCTGTCATTTCTTGGTAGCAACAGTGGAACTGTATGTGAAATGCAGAATGCTTTCACTGGGGAATTTCTGACTCCCAGAAGCTCAGGAGTTTAGCATGAACACTGTCATCCTGTTCAGGTAGCGCCTCTTCAGTCCATCAGCCCACAGCTTTTGGGGGTCGATGTGAAGGTGGCCGAAACATTTAGAAATCAGTGCTCTTGCAAAGCTTTTAAGCTTTTGGCAGCCTCTGGTTGTCTCACAGTCGTGATTGCTGAATGTTTCTTCTTGTGGAGTTTTTTCCAGATATCTGGAACACGACCATCCTTGTTTAGGAACAAGCAGTGCAGGCTATTGCTATGAGAGCGAGGAAGAGGTTGAAAAACCCTTTAAAACTCCTTGAAACAAAGTATTTAAGCCTTTTGTCTCAACCTCTTGCTGAAGGCAGACGTTTAAGCCTGCCGTGTGAGTCACGAAGGGATCCAGCGTGCAGCGTTTCTAGTTCAAGGTGGCTCTGCTTCCTTTTATCCGCAGGTGGCAGCAGCTTCCCATCTGATCCAGAAGTGATGTTCTGTTGTTCTGTTCTTGCTGGTTTTGTTTTCCCTTTTGATGCTTTGTTCGGAGAGGGGGCAGGAATGCTTTCTCTTTTGTGAATACTGTGATCCACTCGGGTACACCGCAATGCTTAAAATATCCCCGAGTAGGTTCACTTATTGCAGCTGGAACAGGTCCTTTTTCCAAACGTGTTATCCCGTGATGAAGGAAATCCATCCTTCCTGAGCAGTTCTGCTTTAGGATTCTTTCCAGAGCACCAGAAGGGTGTCTCTAAGGGAGTCACTGGCAGAATTGCCCGTGTGCAGGATGAGTTATGACACGTCTCTGCCTTAGCAGTGCTGTTGCAGCTCATTATCTCTGGCAACGTTAAAATGAGCTTTTTAGAGGGCTGCAAAATAAGCCTTGAAGTGTTGGCAGACTCTTTGATCTAGCAGCCGATGACAGTTCAAAATATGTTTCTAGTTTAATGTTTATCCTTAGAAATAAGGGCTCTGTGCTCCTCGGTGCATGGTGCTGCCGTATGACAGTGCAGTTCAGAGCGTGTCTTGGCTGGGATTAATATCCTTGCAAATCTGGGCATCCTCTCCCACCGCTGTCTGAGCTCCATCAGCAGAGAAAGGGAAGCTGCCGGGCCATTTGGATCTCGTTGCCTGGAGTAGTGGGAGGAACTGCTTTCTGGCAGTGCCTGCCTCTGCCCCCTTGATGGCTGAACAAGCTTTTCTTTCTCCCCTTGTGAAAATAAATCCCAATGTACCGCAGCAGCGGAGCGGTGCCTATATATCGTGATCTCAAGGGTACTGGAGAAGGTTTTAGCAGTAAGGAACGGCTTTTGTTCTTCCTTTTATGTGATTAGCCAAGGAAGGTTCAGATTGCATGTGTTCCTTCTGGACTTCCTGGCTAATTAATCTTCTGTCAGTGGTGTGGAGCTGAAAGCGTTTGTAAAAGCCAGGCCAGATTTCAGGTGCTTCAGCCAAGTCAAGCGCTGCCTTTTTGTGCTGGGGCGAAGCACTTTGCATGTGAACCAGGCTTTCACCCCGGTGCTGAATGCTGAAAGGCCAGTCTGATCGCCTAACTGCTAGAGATGGTATCTTTCCCAGCTGAATGCACTGTAGGAAGTATTTGAATGCTAAAAAATTCGAGTACTTAATTATACAGGTTTTTAAAATTCTTCCTAAGCACCTTTGAAGAGATTTAGAGAATGGCCAAAGCCTCTTAAATTTAACAGTATAAAAATTGCTTGGGATCCACCGTCCTGACTTAAGGCTCCGGTGGTCCAGGGACAGCACGGATTTAAAACATCAAGCACCTTTTCCTTCTGGTATAAATCCAGTGCTGCATTCCCTGGGACTGTTAGGAAGCAGGACTCCACCTCTATTTAGTTATTTCTTTCCTTCTACCCTGTTACTGTCTGTTCTTGTCCTATGCTTCAGCTTTTCGCTCGGCTCAGTGGAGATTTTTAAGATGGTTTTAGTCTCTGGCAGATTTTATTACCGGTGTGATATGTCAGTTTATCTCCAAAGCCATCTCAACCTTTCTGCAAGAGCAGGTGAGGCAGTGAGAAGTGCAGGATAAGCTGCTCCGAAGTCACCACGCAGTCATTTACCCATGACTCTGTTCTCCAAATGTAAGCATTTATAGGAAGGAAGTGTCTTAGAGTATAATCGCTCAGGGAATGTCAGTGCAAATTGTTTTCATTTATGAGGCATCTTGTGATGCAGTAAAATTGAAGTAACTGAATACTTGCCCCTTGGAAATTTCAGAAAGAGAAGGTGTTTGCAAAATTTTAGTTATGCTGCCCTCTGCTTAGCTGTGTGTTGGTTCCTGCTGGTCATAACTCTTTGTTTTGAGGCTGTGCCTGCAGACATCATGTTGCTGGAGATGTCTGCAAACATCTAAACTGGATTTTCAATTAGCTCATGGTCTCATTCCGTCCTCTCATTACTTGAAAGACCAGAATTCAGCTCTCTGGAGGAGCAAGGGAGCAGGCTGTGAATAGTGTTGATTCTGTCAAGCTACTGAGTTAAAATATTTTAGTGCTCAAATTGCAAGATACTGCATATAGGATTTGTTCCTAACGCTTACCTCGGTACTGGGATCACAGCTTTCTGCCTCTTCACAGGAAGATCTGCATTGGAATCAGGACTTAAAAGCTCTCTGGAAAATGCAAATCTCCTTGAGAGGGTTTACAACACCTGCCTGGCTTTGGCCAGAAACTCTCGGGAAATTTCTCCCCAGGGAATTTTTTCTGAGCTCTGTCTTGTCAGAGCAGCCTAAGCCATAGGCGAGGTTGTCAGCTTGCCTGAATGCAGCCTGCTGCGGGCAGGTGAAGCCTTGCTTTTTTCCTTCCATAGCCATTTTACACTTAGTCTGGCTGATCTGTAAAATAATTTAGCGGTGCTGATAGAAGAGTCTCTCACTTTTGCCGTGCTGTGGTGGTGTAAAAGTTACCAGCAGTTAACAGGACACGGAGAAGGAAAAGTGAATGTGCTCTGCAACCATAATGGCTGCCCTCGCCGCAGGAACGTGTGCATCCCAACCTGTTCTCCATGCCTGGCTGCAGCAGGCCAGCATGTGGTGAGCTTTCTGCTCCAACAGCCTGCTTCCCACTCCAGCTCTGATCTCCATGTTCCCTGTCCACAGAGCAAAGAGAGACAATGTTAAAAAATGGATCCGGTATATCAAAACCTTCCCTGGGAGCTGCCTTCTGTCACTGCTGTCTGCTCTTCAGACAGACAGCAAGGTCTGGGGTAACAACATTTCAGATTGTCCTCAAGGAACTTGGTAGAAATCTCTTCCTGTCTCAGGTCAAGGGTATAATTTCTGAGGTGCGGAAGTACCACAGCTACAAATGCAGAGGGTTGTTTCTTGAGAGTTGTAGTTATTGCCTGCTTTTCCCACAGGCTCTCATATTTCAGAGAGGATGTCACAATAATTCAGAGAGTGTATTCCCAAGGTCTAAACTTTCTCTGCCTGATAGGGGCATAGTCCTTGGAGACTTAAATCTGACAGGTAATGTGGAAATGGTTCAGTGCCAGCCATCCAGCTGCTCTCTTTCCTCAAGCCTTGCCTTTAGCCCAGTGTCTGGTGTTACACAGAGTCGGTTTAGTGATGAGATGATGGATGGCTCTCCCTTTCCTAAATGCAGACAGCTCATATGCACTGAAGGGTGGCAGGTCCGTGTGCTTCTCCACCTTTATCCTGTGCTTTTAGTTCCAAACCAGTCCTTCAACACAGTATTTCTGTGTTGCTGTGACTCCCCCTTTCCTAGGCACTGAAGTGTTTTAAAGCCCTACATGGAGCTCCAGCATGGGAATAAGATTCTTTTGCAATTACTGCAATCAAAGCAGTAGTGCTGAACGAAGCCTGATTTATGAAGGAGTTTTTAAATGGAGTTGCAGAATAGGATACAGTGATTCTGGTGGGGCCAATTAGTGGATTAAATTATCTGTATATAAAGTCCATTTTAGCTTTGTTGTTTTGGTTCTTGGTGAGTGTTCCATTCATATTTCTTGGCCAGGTTTAAAGGGTGGATATGAAGCTGGAATGATGGCATAACCTCTGCATTACAAGAAATGCAGAACACTGTAGTTAGGTATTAACTGTGGTCTGCACTTGTGTGCATGCTGATCCTTGAAGAGCTGACCATTTATTTTCTAGTGTTTAATTTTTCACTTGTGTTCCCCAGAAGAATGTAGACCAGTTTAACCTTAAGCACCTATCCTCAGCTTTTTTTTTTTCTTTTTTTGCCCTTTTTTTTTCTTTTTTTTTATTTTTTTTTTTTTTTTTAGCACCAGGGCATATTTGTCCATATATCCTGAACTCTAATGAGGAGGCACATCATCTGTGTTTGTAGCAGGATATTATAAATAAGAGTACAGACCTTCTCCACCTGCTGCAGCAGGATGAGGTGAGGGATGATCTGTGATAGCAGGTGCTGTCAGCTATGCCAAAAGCCTGGAATCCTCCTCAAAATGGATGAGCAGACGGAGAACGTCTTGACTACAATCTCAGTCCTTGCATTAAGGGGTCTGCACATTGATCCTGGGATTCTGTAGAGCCTCTGTGAGAAACAGGCTGAGCTCCATCTCCCTGTAACCAAAAGTGATGTTTTCACAAGATTTGGTTCTCTTCATAAGTGCTGCGTTACCAAAAATGAACTTTGTTGTTCTTCACTGGTGAAATTCCTTTCTTTAGTTTCCTGGAAAGCTCAAACAGCCTCTTTACTGTTGACAAAGGGAAGAAAAGAAACACCTGAGACTTAAAGCATGTACATCCATGTTAAAACAAGGTGCATTAGGAGGGGAATTGATCCAAGTGCAGAAACCAAGGTGGTTACGTACCCCTTTTGTGCCCTGCCCAGAGCTGGTGTATCCATGGCAAACCATCACTGGAGCATCATCTCATTCCCTTGCTGTGCAGGACAGATCCTTAAGCATGCAGGAGTTGTGGTTGTTTTGACAACTGTATCCTAAATTTATCTGGAAATAAAGGGGAAAAATTTAATCTTGCGTTGCTATGTGTGCCTTGTGTTTTATTTATAGTTTGTTAGCCAAACCTGCTGACAGGATGTATCTTAACTCCCTGCCTGGGGAATGAAGGGAGGTGGGATCGTACCAGCCGCTGCCTGGAGAAGGCATTCCAGAGGCTCTGTGAAACTTTACGTGAGGCTGAAAGTGTGCAGGCAGATGGCAGCTGCTCTAATTAAGACTTACTGTCTCTGTCTATTTTCCTGCCGCTGTGGTTTTTAAGGTGTCTCTCTGCTTTTTAACACCAGAGGAATTTGGGTAATTTGTTATCTCTATGGCACAGTGTAGATTATATTACAATGATAAACAAGCTCAGACCCATTGAAGTAAATTATTAGAATCCTCAGTAAATTGGACAATGTCTCCAAAGACAATGGCAGCTGAAGATGTGTAACTGAAATTGCCATCTACGGTTAGTTTTTGCCCATCACCAAGATCTGTGAAGCTCATTCACAGCCTGCACAGCTCTAGAAATGCCAGGCAAAAAGAGACTCCGTAGCAAATAAACATGAAAAGCACAGGTTGCCTGCGGGTGCTCCTGTTGCTGGAGTGCAGTTTAGCTTGAGGGTGTTTTGTTGTTGTTTTGTTGGTTGGGGCTTGGTCTTTTTTGGCTTTTGGGTGTTTTTTTGGCAGTGCTTCCAGCATTTGGAGAGTGTAAAGGCTGTGCTAAGTGGGTGCCTGCTGGCAGTGACAGACTGACAGTGTTTCAGTGTTTGAAATCAAGGTTTTGTTCACTGTGATATAAAACCAGGGTTTGTTTGGTCTTTCAGAATTTCAGAAGCTGTGGAGGAGCATTCCTGTGGATTCTATGGATGAGGAGAAGATAGAAGAGTATCTGAAACGACAGGGTATTTCTTCCATGCAAGAAACCGGACCAAAGAAAATAGTAAGAGATACAAATCGCACCTTTTCCTGGGAGATTCCCCCTTCCTCATCCCTCAGTGTTAGTTCCAGAACATCTTGGTGAGCCTATGCACAGCTTTTCGTAGCTCGGGGAAGTGTGTCCGGTTTTAAAAAGTTGCAAAAATCAGTGCTGCAGCCAGCAGTCAGTGATTTTTATAATTTGTTCGAGACAGTGTAATTAATCACAAGCAGCATCAGAAAGAGAGCAAACATCAGAAATCCCTGTGATCTCCAGAGTGAAAGCTTCTGCTTGAAGCTGAACGATACACTGCGAGTAGAATTATTTTGGGAGAAAGGTGGGGTGATTTTTTAACTTTTCTGCTAAATAGCCTTGAAATCCTGATGGGATTGTGGATAGAACTGGGGGACATGTACCTACTTCTGTAGCTGCATGGGAGTGTTTGGAAGCTTCGCTCACAAACACTGGCTTTACTACTGTGCCTGGGATACTGAGGCTCTGCTCTGTCTCCAGGGTCCTCTCCCTGCCTGGATTAGAATTGGATGCTGTTGCTTCTTGCCAAACCAAGCCAGCACCTCCCTTCCCTGCCCACCTCTGGTTCAGGCAGGGCTCATCTTTCACAGCAGCCATGACCAGCACAGCATCACACACTGGGTCAGACGTCGCACATCTTCTGAACTCCTGTTTGTTTCTTCTTGCAGGCTCCCATTCAGAGGAGGAAGAAACCTGCTTCTCAGAAGAAACGTCGGTTTAAGACCCACAATGACCACTTGGTTGGAGTACTAAAAGATTACTCTGATGTGGTTCCTGGCAAGCAGTGAGCGGTTGAGTTCTGGAGCAAACGCGCGTTTTCAGACGGGGCTTTTTGCCGCTGGGGCTCGGTGTCTGCTCACAGAAGGACTGACTGTATATAATAATGTGATGTGTTTCCCCCACCCCAGCAACTGCCGAGGTGAAACAGGTCAGTTTAAGAGCAAGTATGAGCTATTAAATTGTGAGGTTAATTTAAGTAGCTGTTGGGAAACGTTTCTTTAAGTAAGAGGTTCTCACTAGTTGCCTCTTGGCGTAGGGTGGTAAATGGTGCTCAGCATGTAATGCAGGAATTCCTGCTCAGTGCTTAACTCTGCTTTTACATTGCTTAATGGGTATTTACCTGGAATTACTTACTAGGGGCTTTCTAGTGGGATTCAACACAGCATTTATTTTACCTGTTTCAGGAAAACCTTTTCCTAAAATCACTGCAGGCAAAGTTTCTTTCAAAGTCAAATACACCCACGGTTTGTATGCTTCTTCCTTGCCATGCTTTACTGAAAGTCAGTGATATCCAAGACTCAAACTGAGAAAACTCCCTCTCCGAAATCCCACCAGGCTGCAGGATGGGAGGCAGCCAGAGCTTCCTAATGCTAATCAGGAATTGCCCTTGGCAATTTCATCTCTCTGTTGTCGGTGCAAATGTGTTGCACATTCTGCTCTATGGACAGGAGGGAAATAAAACAACGGTGTAATGCTGAAGCTTTTTTTTTTTTTTAAGTAATAAACTTGCAATGCTGGTTTCCAGTGTTGCTTCCTAAAAGAACGAGAGAATCAGCATCTTTTGTGCTTGTTGTGTTTTCCTTTTCAAGGAGGTAAAGGCATCTGTGCTATATTTTTATCTTCTCAGTGACTTAGTGTTCTGGGCTAATGCTGTCATCTTTTTATCGGTCTTGGCTGGGCAGAGGGGAGGAACCACCTTAAATGAAAGCTCCCTGTTGATGCCTGATGTTCTCTGCAGCACAGCCTAACGTGGAGGGTGGCCAAATCATGTCCTTTTGACAACTTATTTTCATGTTCTGAACCAGAGCTGGTCAATGCTGATACTGTTTTTGTGGCACTACAGGAGAGGAGCTGTTTCCCTGCTCTTCCAGGGTTAGGATCAAAGATAAGAGAGGTGACTGTAGCACCCCACTGATGGCAGATCCCTGCTGCCCGTGCAGGAGCTCTTGCTCCTTGATGCACCCGGGGTTGAAGCAGAGGCCGTGGAGCCTGGGCATGTGAGCAGACAAAGAATGAGGCTTTGTTGCTGTCACTGAACAAGTTGTGTCAGCCTGGGGAAATGTGCTTCTGGAAGTGCAGCATTTATCCTCCTGATTTTCAAGGCTGCTCTTTTGAGAAGCAGACAGTGTTCCCAGCATTGTATATGTCAGCCTTATTGAAAGAGTGGCTAAATGCTGTTAGGAGGGGTTTTCTGTCATTTTTCATTTTATCATTTTTTATCATTATCATTTTCATTTTTATCATTTATCATTTTATATATTTCATGCTTTTTAAATATATATATATATATAAAGGCATGCTGCTGCAGCTGGTTTTGAAACTGTTTTTCTTCCAGGTCAGCACAAACAATTCCTCTTGGAGCTTTTTAGTTTTGCATTACAGCTCTGCTTCAAGTACTACACTTGCAAAACTGTTCACCCCTCTTCTGTCATCTTCACTCAAGAGAAAAAAAAGTTTCCTTCCATCTGCTGCATTTTTGAGCAGTGATTTTTTTTTTGGTGGTGGTATTTGGACAAAAGCAGAGCTCTGAGTTGCCTTTCCTACCTTTTGGGGGTTTTTATGGAGTAACTTCCCAGTCATCTTACATAGCATTGCCCTTTCTCTCTGAACCAAAGCAGACTGTAAGGTAGGCTACCTGCTTTGTTTCTCTGCTTAAGTGATTAAGATAATAGAGGAGTCTAAAGAAAATGCCTCCAGCTACTTGCAAAGATTAAAAATATGTTAGGTCAAAAAATGGGAGAGCAGGAGCGCAAGGTTGACTATGAGCTCTGTGCTGGCATCGTCAGGCTCCAGTGTTCAAAGGAACAAAACAGTCCAGGTGGTGTCTAGTTGGAAAGCCTGGATTAGATGCTTTGTCTCACTGGAGAATGTCTTTCCCTCTGCCATAGTAGCAGAGAGGGCATAATAAGTTTTGCAACTTGTTAGGGTAAAATCTCCGAAATAGCTGAAGGCAAGCTCGCATTGGCCTGTTAGAGGTGGCATGGACTACAGACAAGGAGTGGAGAAGAAAACAAATTCAGACTATAAGTATAGAATCACAGTAGGGTTTGGATTGGAAGGGACCTCAAAGATCATCTTGTTCTAACCCCCTGCCATGGGCAGGGACACCTTCTACTAGCCCAGGTTGCTCCAAGCCCTGTCCATCCTGGCCTTGGACACTTCCAGGGATGGGGCAACCACAGCTTCTCTGGGCAGCCTGTGCCAGGGCCTGCCCACCCTCCCAGGAAAGGATTTCTTCCATATATCTAACCTAAATTTCTCCTCTTTCAGTTTATACCCAGTACTTCTGGTCTTGTCACTACAGTTCATGATGAAGAGTTCCTCTCCAGCTTCCTTTTAGGCCCCCTTCAGATACTGGAAGGGGCTAAGAGGTCTCCACACAACCTTCTCCAGGCTGAACAGCCCCAACTTTCTCAGCCTGCCAAAAGAAAAGAGAAGCATGAGCTCCTCTCTTTTATGTGGTTTTCAGAAGCTGGGTTTTGTTTGCCAGTCAAAGGTGCTTCTAGCGGTCCTTAACTTTTATTTCCAGGACCTTTTAAAAATCAAATTGTGCAGCTTGAAAACATCTCAGACTATATCAACATGAGTCTGTTCACTGAAAGCATTTTAGTACCACTCTAGTCCACTTAGTCTCTTCACATTGTTCATGTCCAGATAGATCAGGCTTTTCACTGAAGTTCAGCTGTTAGAAACTTAAACCTTCTTCATCTTCCTCCAGGGTGTTGTCTTGTGTTCTCTTTCTGGCAAAATGGTTCTCCCAGGGGCCAAAACCATCATGCTCTCAGGTTGCTTCCTTTGGCAAAACCCTTCTTCCCTCAGTCTGGCATTGCAAAGGGCTGCTGAGAGGCATCATGTTCTCTCCTGGGAGGCCCCATTTTTTATTCCTCCTTCCCTGGACGCATCTGCTGCTGTCCATGAAGATGAGGGGACTTGGACTGAGAACACAGAGCAGAGTATTTCAGATGGAAGTGACTTAGATGACCATCTAGTCCATGACAGGTGCCTTGGTCTGCATTTCAGGAAGGTTCTTTGGCAAACCCATTTCAGTGCCATCTTTACCTGTCCCTGCCAGGTGAGGACTTGCCTATTCCACTCTCCTGAGTTTCCTCAGGAGGGAACATTGAGCTGAGGGGACATTGTTCCCTCAGCTCTGGGATTCGTGTGTTGATCCTGACAGAGCTCTCCTTTCTTAAAGGGTCAAGTTGAGTAGCCCAGGTGTGTCACACCTCTAAACATGGAGCTCTACTGGCTTCTCTCCTAAAAGTTGCTCTACCTGCAGCATTATTTCACCTCCTCCTCCTCTTCAATTATGATGATCATTCTGGAAGGGCATGGAAAACAGCAGGATTGTGTATGGTTGAATGAGAAAACTGACATAAGGCGATGTGTACCAGAGCTAATCTATAATTCATCGTGATCATTCAGGGCTTTTAGAGAGCGGAGGAGAGTGAGGCGAGGGAGCCCTGAGAAAGGGTATGAAGAACCTTGCACGTGGCTGTAGCCAGCGAGGGCTGTCACTTCCGATGAGCATGGGCGGGCGGTGCCAGGCCACCAGGGAGAGCCAGACTCCTGGTACCTGCTGCTGAGGAGGGGCTGCCTTTGCAGATGACTAGAAGCAACTACGGTACTGACATCTCATTATTTCCAGCTTTGTTGTTCGCTTTCCGGTCGCTGCTGATGTACCAGGCCCAAATTCCTTTGTGTGTTACTGCCTCGGGGGCCTCTGGCAGCTCCTGCTTCTGGGGGAGGATGTCCAGACTGGCAAGACTAACCAGGAGCAGCCATCAAGGAGAGGAGGGCTCGGATCCCAATCTGCTGGTGCTGGCTTCCCACTGCTGGCAAAGGCAGGGATATGGCAAACCAGGTGGTTTGGGACTCGATCTCCTCCTGTGGGAGTGATGGTCTGCTTTGGCACTGCTGCTCAGGTCTGCCATTCCGGCTCTATGGATGCATTCCTGGCTGTGTCAGTGTTGTCAGCCCTGCGCAGGCTCTCTGGATATATCTCCAGGGAAGATTGGCAGCTGCCCAGAAGAGAGGGCTTGCCTGGACACAGCAGGGCTCCTGACAGCAAGGCAGCTTCTCCGTCATGCTGGTACTGCATAGCTGTAGCTGTTCTCTTCCCAAATGAGTTCTCTTCCCCTCCCCCTGCAAGGGAAGTGGTTGGCTCTCTGTTCACCACTGTCACACCTGGACAATGTGTCGAGTTTAGGCCTGTCCCTCTATTCAATCCCTCCTCATGCCTGGAGATGCTGGGGAGGGTCTGGTTGGAGATCCTGGCTGGTCAGGGCTGGGGGCAGAGGGCCTGGGAGGGGGAGTGGGGAGCTGGGAGAGCTTGGTGTGGTGACGAAGTGTCATGGTGTATATCCAGTCACAGGTACAGCAGTGTGTGAAGGGCAGTGAGGAGGATGATGTGGTCAAACTCTTGGCAGCCATGGCAGATGACATAATAGGGGAATATGGGAAGTTTGGCTTGGATATTTGGAAAAAAACAGCTGGTGGGGAGATGTCTCCATCCACGGAGGTTTCAAGCATCACCCAGACAAAACCAGGCTGCCCAGGTCTCTTACTGGCAACAGTCCTGTTGCAAGAGGGAGGTTGACTCAGAGACCTCCTGCAGCTCCTTTTACCCATATGCTCCTGTGGGTCTGAGCCCTGGGTCCTTCAGTGCTTCCCAGTGTGCTGTAAGAGCAGTTCTTCTTCTTTCTCTCTGGCTTGTTTTCTGCTGCCTTGGCTTGCAGTGGCCCATGTATTACTCAACAGCTCAGAAAAAACAGCCATGACTCTGAAAACCTGTCAGTGCTTCTGTGGCTGGGAACCACGTGTCAGGCTGCAACGGCCTCGTGGGTTGGACACTGTGCAGAGTGCAAGCACAGCAGGGGAAAGGAATGGTTAAGGCAGGAGGTTGTCCTGCCATTAAGCTAATTTTTTGACTATACCTGCACTTCTGGGCTTGCATCCAAGGCCTGAAGTACTTGTGCGGTTTCTTCCTGCCTCCATCACTTTGGTTGTGTTCTTTATTCCCTCCTGAGCTGATTATTAATTATGGAGACTGCAGAGATGAAGTCCAGACTCTGCTAATGGTTGACTTCCCCGTGTTTTGGAAGCAGCATTTCAGGGACTTGCTAATGGTATTTCTTAGCTTTGCTATTTTAAGGTCCACCATCATCTTGGTTTCTACCCTGAGTGAGGTAGGTAACAGTGTTTAAGTGTTGGCTGGAGCCTGGCTCTCCGGGCACGTCGCATCTGGAGCACTCTGCTCGTCTCCCTGCGTTGAAATGTCCTGTTTGTACTGGCAGGGAGCACGGGGCAGCATTCAGGCAGTGCAGTGACCCTTGCTGGGTGATGCCTCTCAATTTCCCCAAGCTTTAGGAACTGGGGAGCAAATCCATGGTGAGTGCTGCACCGAGCCCCAGCCATCCTCACAAGGCCACCCACCTCTTTGCTCTTAGCCACCAGCTTCCCTCCCAGCCTATGTCTCAGCCTCTAACACTGCCTGCCCAAACGCCAGTGCTGTCTCATCTTTCCCGGCCTTGTTATTCCTTCTTCCCCTGTCCCGAGAAGGCCCACAGGAGTGGACACTGGGCTTGCTCCTCCTCCCTGCCCCATCCGGGCTGCAGGCACTGCCGGCCTCGGCGCCAGCTCTGTCTGCCCTTTGCTCTCCCTGGCCTGGCTGGCCCCTCTCCATTCCCTCAGCAGGATCCCCTAGTCCTGTCACTGCTGCTGGGCTGCCTTCAGTGCTGCCTGAGCCCCCACCAGTCCCCTGGGAGCTACAGCTCTCCTTCTCCCATCTTGTTCCTGTTTTTCCACCACTCTGATGTGGGCTATTCGCCCTGTGTTTTTCTTTGCAGACCCTGCCAGGCTGTTCCCTTCCTTCCCTGCTGCTTCCAGCCTGCTACTGGTCAGCAAACCTCTGCACAAGGATGCAGGGATGTGCAGGAAGGAGCTGCCTGCATCCCCTCCTCCCTGAGCTTAGCATTGGCATTAGGGGGATGGGGAGAGAAAGACTTGGGAAAGTGGAAACAATGAGAGTGCAAAATCTTCTCAGTTTGGTTTTTCCAGCTCTGTGTGTTCATATCCCCCAGGACTTAACCCTAGTATCGGATGGCAGCACTGGCCTCGGAGTCCCTGATCCCATTTTGCAATCCCCCAGTCTCAGCCAGCAGCTCGGGCCTTCCTGTAAGTGCCCTGATGGTCACGGCGAAGGAATGTTCCCCCGGCCGCATGGGGAAAGGTCACCCCGGGCAAAGGGGACGCTGGGACCGAGCTGATGAGGGCAGCGCTGATCAGCACGGAGCTGAAAACATTCTGGCTTTCAGGGGAAATGGGAAAAAAAATACATTTCAAGAGCTGAAGTATTTTGGGAAAGGCCCCGCTTCCTTTCACAGGGCACATCTCAGAGCAGATGCAGTGCCCAGGCCAAGTCCAGGAGGATGTGTGTGTGTTCCATCACTCTCTTAGCTGGAGGATGTTTGCTGCTGAATCCGCTCCTGAAAACATCTGTGTGTCCGCTAAAGCACTGCCTGGGACAGAGGTTTTGGCCAGTTACTGCTGCTCAGAGCAGTCCCTGGGCTGAGCAGCATGTTGTGGCTCCCTTCCCCTCCTACCCCGTGCCTGCCAACAAACCTCTCCCCTGGATGCAATTCGGAAGGAAAGCTGTGACTCGTGGTGGCAGTGGCCACAGCGGGATTAACATCCATCATTAAGGGCTTAACTCCTCCCTGCCAGCCAGAGGTTCCAAATAACTGCCGTGCCTCGTGCCTTTTCCTTCCACCCTGGAGTTTGTAGCTGCCTTGGCTAAGTTGGAGTTTGCTCCTGGCACTTTGTTTTGGGAACCTGGCCTGTTAGCTGAGGGACACTGGTCGCATCTGCCAGGGCAGGGGCAGAGCGGAGAAAGGAGGAGGAATTTCTAGGTTGGGCTTAGGAAGCTGAGTTTTTCAAAATTCCCAGCGCGTTAAAAAAAATACAAAGCTAATCTGGCCCTTCGTCTCTAGGTTACGTTTGCCTCGGCCGAGGCTGAGCTCATGGAAAATTGCAGCTTAGCTCCTGTGCTCCCTGCCAAGATTAGTAGGTTTAAGAACTAACTGATAACATCTTTGTAAACTTGGAGTCATTTCTCTAAGGCCTGCTGATCCCTCCAGCCTGGATTTTGGAGCTTTCCTAGAGATCCAAGAGAGCCAAGCAGGATGGTGGTATCTGCCCTGAAAAATCACCCTGAAGCATCGCACTGCCTTCAGATACCCCGAGGGAGGAAGGAGGCTGCTGTTCCCCGAGGCCCTGAAGGGTGTGTTGGGATCCTTCTCCCTCTTCCTAACCAGATACACGCACACAACAACGCTCTGCACGTAACTTATAATAATCACCGGTTTTATTTTTAAAAAATTACAATAGAAAAGTACCTTTAAACATATTTCCAAAAGCGGAGTAGACAATGTGGAAGCTTCTCTCCTCTCCACGAGACAAAGTACAGGAAATAGTTTGCTAAAAGAGTTAGTCTGTCGCTTGGGAACGCCGGTATCGTTCCTTTTAGAGCCGCTCTGAGGTTTGTCTTGGAATTGATTTCTTCTCACATCACTTTTATCAGTCCCATTTTTTACAGAAGACTCCAATGGGACAGTTTCCCGTCATGAAAAATCCCATTTTCTCATCCCCCTGCCCCACCCTGACAGCACAAATCTCAGCTGTCTTATTTTGGCCCACCCACAGGACAAGAGGAAGGAGGAAGGAAAAGGTGATGATGTTGCCATGGATAGCTGGGAAACTGGCTACAGCAAGGCCTGGACACTGGCTGAGCTCAGTATTCCCTGTAGTTGAAATGAGGACAGGGGGGAAAGCAATGGAAGGAGAAGTTTTGCGCTTCCTTTTGCAAGAAACCGAAACCTGATTTGAGGTTTTGGGTTGGTTTGCTCTGTTCTTTCTTTTTCCACATTCCTCCCAGAGCAAGGAGGAGGAAAAACGAGTATATCAAGCAGTCTCTTTGCTGGTACACTTCCTCTGTAAAGGGTGTTGGCAGCTTCCCTTCTTGTCTTTGCACATGGAAACATGGGAATGCCACGCAGCGAGCGGCTGGACCAGCATAACCTCGGTGCTAAAACCAGTCCAGCACTTTGGCGTAACGGGAGGATTCTTTTTTATACAGCAGTTTACGTTGCCTGTAACAGCTTGAAGCAGTCATGGCAGGAGAGAAAGAGGAGGAGGAGGAGGAGGAGGAGGCAAATTGTCACCTTGCTACATGTGCGGGCTGTGTGCCCATCCCTGATCCGAGCCGTTGTACCCCGCAGAAGCTTTGCACAGCAGCTATGAACGCGGCCCTAAGGTACAAAAAACACCGGAGGAAAGTTCCTGATTGTCCTGCCTCGTTGTCCCTTGGTACAACTGGGAAGAAGACAGTAATACTGTAGTGCCCGCAGACGTCTTGCCCACACGGCCGGAGCACAGTTCCTGTGCCAGAGGGAGCACAATTCCTACGAACCCGCATGGTGTGTCTTGACATCCACACACACGTGAACATCATGCCTTCGACATGCAGCTGACGGGGCCGGGGGATGATAAGACTCTTAATTACACGCCTTCCAAAGTCAAGCACAAAGCCTGTGGTCCGACCCGGTGTAAGATTGTCCTATCGAGGAGCTTTGGTACAAAAATACTTGCTCTCATTTTGCTTTTTTTTTGTTTGGTTGTTTTTCCTTTTTTTTCTTTTTTGTAGTCTGCTTTCATATGGTTCTGTTTGAAAAGTTCAAACACTACAACAATGCCTGTCAAACCATGCTTTCGGGAGTAACACACTCTTCCTTACAAATATACAGTGTAAAAGAGGAAAATATTATTACTAGGTAATGTTTTTCTTTTTTCTTCTAGGAGAGCAGATGTGTGATAGAGGCTGTGGGAAAGTCTTGGAGGAATCCAAACTTGTGTGAGGTTTTTTTTTTTCAAGCCTGTAACAACAGAGAGAGGTGTTTTAAAAAAAACAAAAGAAAGCTCAGCTGTGATGGAGGAATGAGGGGCTGTGGTTCATCTCCCTTCCTTCACGGGGAAGCTCCTTTGCTGCAGCACAGGGGAGAGGAAGACTTGTTTTGGAAATCTGGCTGGACCTCACACCAAGGACAGTTTAATGGGGACAGGGCAAGGTGGGAAATGCCTGTGCAGAGACTGTCAGCACCGCAGGTGTAAAGGACTCCACTGGTCCCAGTTTGCTCCTCCCAGTGGCTGTAGCCCCTGGGATTTGAACTGGGATGTGGAGAGTTAAGTTTGAGTTGAATTTTGCACTTAAGAGGAATCCAGCCTCTGTTGATCCAAGGCAGGAAGCAAGGACGGAGATGAGATTACCGGGGGTAATTCAAAGCCGAGAGGCATTCCTTGGCTGTGGAAACCCTCGCCCCAGATAACAATGATAAAGGCAGCGGGAATGGCAGGGCCATGGTTTTGGCCAGGCAGCAGCGGGAGCAGCAATGCCACCCTGCAGGGATCAACCCTTGCGTCCAGCCCACCTTGCTGCCTACTCCCTCAGGGACATCCCGTTGGCTCCTCACCCTTCTGCCCCCTCCCCAAAGCAGCCGAGCCCACAGGACAGCCGGATGCCATTCCAGCCTTACCAGCACACTGTGGTCTTGCAGAGAGCATGTCACCCCAGTAGCCGCGTTGGAAGACTCCACTAATACCCACAAGACTGACTGTAGGCCACCATCACACACCTGAGACCTGCGGGAGGACACAGCGGAGGGTGAGGGACGCTGGCACTGGGAAGGAGGTTGGCGTGCTGTGGGGAGAGGTGATTTCACAGTGGTCAGAGGCACCGCTTCCTAAGAGGACAGTTTTCACCTTAACCCTGCCCTAATTGGCTCCAGGCAGCAAATACAGGACAGAGCCAGGCCGGCAGCAAAACCCTTCACTGGGCTGTGCCCTTCCTGGTTGGAGGAGCCTAGCAGGGAGCTGGGAGGTCCCCAGCCCTCCATCCTCACCACCCACTGTGGCTACTGGCATTGCTGTGGGCTGGTGGACCTGTTCCAAAGGATTCTCTCATCTCCCCTTCCCAAATATGGCTCTGCTTACATTTTATCAGGAAACATTGGCATGTTGCATATTTTGGAAGAACCACTGGTTCCCAAAGCCTCGCCGCTCCCTATTTTTATCAGCTGGGCCTAAAATAGCTGGTAAGTTCTCAGTGGATCCAAGTCTGTGTCCAGCTGCAGCCAGGGCTGGGCCTCCTGCTCTCCCAAATGAGTGATCTCATGGCCATGGCACAGGGATGCCAGGTGGATGGGTGGGAGCATGGGCAGCTGATGCCAGAGCTTCGGATCCACTGGGGTTTCTCCCCAGGTGGGTGTGGAAGCAGGAGGCTTCCCAGCAGGTATCGACAGTGTGCAGGGATGATTCCCAAGTAGGATGGTCAGGACAGGCTGGGATCACAGGGTAGAGCAGCTCTCAGTGTCCACCAAGCCTCTTTCCCCTCTTCCACTTGGGTCCCCTTTGTTTATTTATCCACAAAAGACTGAGTTATTTGCAGAGTGTATCTTGCAAGGCTTTTTCCATCCAAAGAGGTCCCAGATGGAATCAGATTGGTCCCTCCCTCCAGCTGGGCAGCTCAGTAAGGCTGCAGTTCTTGTTCTGGCAGCCCCACCACCCCAGGCTGCTAGGAGAGTTTTCATTAAGGTTTAATGAGATGGTTGTGTTGGGACTGCCTTCTTTTCCATCCCTACACCCCCTCCCCAGTATGATGCCTTTCCATCCTGCCCTGGAACATATGGGAAAGTATTGGGGTGAATGGTGGCAGGGACACCCCCTTCCTGGGGACAAGGAGGGCAACTGGACTTACAGTGCCTGCTGGAAAGTGGCCTCACCAATGGTGTGGTCACCCACCCTGAGCTGCTGGAAACCGCAGGAATCATGGAGGGTGGGGGAAGCCCAGGGCAGGGGTGGAGCTGGATCCCAGCCAGTGCAGAAGGATGGGACTGGGGTGGTGGCACTCACCCAGCATTCAGCAGAACTGACGGGACTTCCAGCCCTGAGAACCAGCCTCGGAGGGAGGGAGCCAGCGCATCTGCAAAGACAAGGGGGACACAGGGTGAGAGGGGGGTGGCTGCCTACCCTGGCAAGATCCAGCTGCCTCTGGGATCCCCTTTCCAGGCCTTTCCCAGGGACAGGGCAGAGGGAGCAGTCGGAGCACAAGCAGTACAGCCATCCCAGCTCCCATGTGGACAGTGACATTGGGGTCAAGCACAGCCCGTGGTATTCCAGCTTCCAGCAGGATGGAGCTGGGATAGCAGCACCATAATCCCACCGAGCAGGAGTGAGCTCATCCCTCTTAGTTTCTCAAAAGCCCACTTGAAGAAGGGTGGAAAACATCAGACACAAAAAGTCAGCACACAGGACCTCAGTGCCCTGCCAGAAAACACCAAGTCCATCCCAAGGTTCCTGGTCCTAGTGCTCTCTGCAGGATCCAGCTGAGCAGCTCCAGTTTGCACAGTGGTACCAGTCTCCAATGCCCCCTACCAAACCTGCAACACCAGCAGCTGCACAGAGGGACGGGGAAAGATGCCACCACCAAGCTCCCTGTTGCTCCTGATATTTCACATCAGGTAATATTTCTTCTGTCTAACATCAGTCCATGCCTTAGGTTTTCCCAAGGGACCCGTGTAGCTTCTGTATGCCTCCATTTCCTTCTCTGTCCGCTTCCCCAAGCAGGGCAGGTGCTGCCTGTTAGCAGTTATTTGACAAGGCAAGTACGTAGCTGCAATAATATTTACCACCACTCTTCCTATGAACGAAAAGCTGGAGTTTCATCCAAGGGCTGCGGACAGTTTGTATGTCGAGCACTTTTCCACACTTTCCTGCTCAAACCAGCCCCTGGCTGCTCCAGCTCCCAGCAATGGTGGCTCTGGATAACCTGGCTCAATCCTGGTGGGCCAGAGCCAAAAGCCTTCTGGAAGCAGTTTATCCAGCTAATCTGTTTCCGTGCACTCGTTTCCTCCTCATCACTGAGTTGGAGCCAGCAGCAAGGAGCAAAAGCTGGGATGATGTCCGATATGGATGCTGGGGAGGCAGCTGCCCATTCCCCCTTTTGTGGCAGGGGTCTTTTCCCAGCAGCCCCACAACACTGCAAGGCTAGCACTGCAAAGAGATCCTCCTTCTCCTCCATTTCCATTTCTTCTCTTGTTTTCCCAGCTCCTCTGCCAGGCAGATGGTTAATTTTTAACAGCCACGTGCTGCCATCAGGGGCCACCGGCACTGGCAGCCGGCAGAAAGCGCTTGTGACAAGGCAGCATCTCGTCAATAAAAGATGGATCCTCCATTTGCGCTTCACTTCCCTCTCCTCCCTGTCAGAGCCACTTGGCTTCACACCCCGTGACCAGCACACTGCATCCCAACAATGCTCCAGGGGCTCTGGAAGCCCCCATTTCACACCACACCAGCAACCGGATGGGTGATTCGGTGCCTTGAGTGATGGGGAAGGTCCACACCTGGAGAGCATCCCCATCCCTCCCTCCCTCCCCACAGGCAGCATCGAAGGTAGGAAGGCAGACAGAGGGGTTTGGGGAGAGGCCGGACCCCTGCCAGCACTCAGCTCCGTTTGGGAGCCATCCCTAAATCTCAGGGAGCGGGGAGTGAGTGCCTGTTAGCTGGACAGAGGTTAGTGGTGTGATGGGCACAGAGAGGAAAGGGGGTCTGGGGCGGGCGGGAGGGTGAGCAGTGGTGGCGGAGGGGTCGGAATTACCTGGGCGTGCAGCGAAGCGGGATAGGTGAAAGCAGGAGGAGGTAGAGCAGGTGCTAATTCCGCTGGGTACAGAGGGTACGGCCCCCACACTTCAGGGCTACTGGGGTAAAGTGCAGGCACTGTGAGCTCATCTGCAAGAGAAGAAGAGGGAGAGTTAATGGTGACCACAGGGCTGCCACCCCTGCCACGTCCTTCCTTCTCCCCCTAAAGCAGGAGCAGAGCTGCCCCTGGAAGAAGTGTGGGATGCACCGCCAAGAGCCAACCCACAAAGCCAGCGTGGAACTGGGCTCGTCGTCTCCAAAAGGTTTAATGATCCCAGGGATCCAGCAGAGGAGAGCATGCAGCTCAAGCCTGTGCACAACAGTGAGGTGAGGAAGCAGTGTCCACGCGAGAAAAGCTCTTCCAGAGGTGGAAACGGGTACGGAGCACTCACGGCAGGACATTGCTGAGGCCTCTGCTGAGACCCTCAGACGTGACACGGAAACTCCCCAGCGCAGTGAAGCAGCACTGTGGGCTTGTCCTGCTCCTAGGTGCTTGCCAGGCTGGCTGTCACCTCTCCTGGGGTCCTCTCCTTTGGGGATCCCCGGCAGCAAGCAGGTGCCACTGCTTCCAATTGGACCTGGTGTTCCCCATCACCACCTGTCCCCTGCAGTATCCCTGCTCCTTCCAGCACCCCGCACCGGAGGCCTGGCATGCTACATCCACCCTGCATCTCTGCATGGCACCACAATCCCTGAATAACGTGTCTTCCCGAGGATGGGGGCAGCCCCCAGCACCTGCCACCCCAAACCCTACTAGCACTGCCAGCTGGGGGGGACCACCTGGGGCTTCCCTCTGTAGAGCCAGTCCCGGTACTCACAGGGCTCCCGGGCGATGAACTGAGGTACGGCGGTGGGGAGAGGGGTGCTGGGATTTGGGGTGCCCACCAGCTTGCTCTTGGCCATCTTGGTGTTGGCCTTGGCGAACTCCAGCCGCAGCGTCTGGGGGATCTCGGGGTCGAAGCGAATGCCCTGTGGGAAGGAAGGAGGGAAGGAGGCACGGTGGGTGGGTGAGCACCACCGCGTGCCGGGCCCTGCAGCAGAAATAACTCCCTGTTATTTATGGGTTTTTTCAACTTCCAGCCTTGAAATGAGCTAATTTGCCGGGCCCCGAGGCAGCTCGCATTCCTCCGGCATCTTTAGCATCGGCACCATATTTGGCAGTCGGCATCCCGCAAGGCCGAGCTCTTATCCAGAGGGATTAGCGGAGCCAAAAAAAAAGAGAAAAGTTTTACGTTGGAAATGAAGACAAGGAAGAAAAACAACCCCAAAGCAAAACCTGGGGAGAGGAATTGGAGAACCAGCTCCGCATGATTCTTCCTCTGTTTCCAGGTAACTCCACAGAGGTAGAAGGCAGCCGTTAAAAGAAAGTGAAGTTTGCTTTTTCTTTTGCAGATTTAGCTGGGATTTTTCCTGCTGAATAAATGGGAGGGGCTGGGAATGGTATCTCTCACTTGTATCTAAGGCTTGAATCCTGAGGGTTCAGGCCCTCCTGGATTGGCCCTGAGAAAAGCAGAGAGGGGTGCAGCCCCCTGGAAGGGAGGATGCAGATGACAAAAAGCTATGGGATCTTCTAGAGGGATGGGGATGCTCTGGGGCCAGCTGGCATGGGAGCTGCACATCCCTGGCATGGAGGAATTCAGGGAGTATCTGGGGACAGGGAAACAAGGGGAAAAATGGAGCAACCAGGCTGGGCACACTCACGTTCAGCGCGTTCTTTGCTGCCTCCGCCTCGGAGCGGCTGTCGAAGCTGACAAAGCCCACGGGCTGTGGAGGAAGGAGAGGAGCCACCAGTCAGGTGGGGAGCAGGGGGAACCCCCCCTCTCCCCAGGGACTGGTGGTGCCAGGGAATGGTGGGATGCTTGCCCCATTTGGAGCAGCTCCTACCTGCTTGGAGGTGAGTTTGATGAGAGACCCTTCGTACCCCTGCAAGGAAAGGATAAAAAAGGGTGTTCAGTGGAGATCCCCACAATTTAGTAATAATGACTGAATAAACTGACCGAATTAGCATTTTTGAGGGAAACCAGTGGGCTTCCAGATCCCAGCAGGTTGTTTGGGGCCAGCCAGTTTTCCAGCCCCCTTTTCCGCCCCCCAGTTTGGTACCTTAAAGGGCCTGAAGAGCAGGTAAAGTTCCCGGGGCTTGATGTCCAGAGGCAACCCACTGACAAAAAGTGTCCTCACCTGGAAAAGAAGGAAGAAGGTTCCTAGAGACCCTCTCTCATCCCTGACTTGAGGATACACCATGCTTCCTGCAGCCAGAGGGATGATGCCAGCCCAAAGGGAACCTCCTGGGCAACCAAAAGCCTTAAGCAACACTTGAACAATGCAGAATTTTTGGGAGGGGTGTCCCCATCCTTCAGGTGGCCATAGAGGTGCTAAGGCACCATGGAAAGGCAACAGAGACCTGTCCTCACCCCACAGAGTGCTGAAAAAGCTTCCAGCATCCCAGCACCTTCCTACCCTGGTCTGGCAAACAGGATCTGTCCTGGCATCCCTAGCGGATCCTGGACTCCACAGACAATGCCTATTGTCTCAGTTTAATTGCAACAGCTCGTTAAGGACTGGGAGAAGAAAACCCCAACTACTCCTCCTCGAGGAATGGCCCTGGTTTGGAGGGGGATGGATTTAAGCAGCTTGTCCCTGGTTTGCAAAAGTCACCTTTTAAGGGGTTTTAACCCTTTTTCGGTGGATCTAGTGTTTATGGTGGTGCAACATCCTCAAAGCTGGTGTGTTTGGCAGAAATCCCACTCCCACCAACCCCAAGGAAGGATGTGGGGTTCCTCAGGGATGGGCAAACTCTGTGCTAGGATGGTTTTGCTTTACAACCAGCTCATAAGTGGTGGAGCAATGTGGTGAACTGGATCTGCTGCCAGTTCCCTCTCCTCATCCACAAAATTTCATCCAAAGACTTTGGGCTGGAGGAGGGGAAAACTTTGATTTATTTTATTTTATTTTTTTGGCCGGGTACCCTGCCTGCCCCATTCCCTGGGAAAGAGACATGGGAAACAGCCAGAAACAGCCAGCCCAGGCCTATTCTTCTGCTGACATTTCTTCTTTCTCTTGCAGATAAGCTATCTCCCCCATCTCTCAGCCTGGGAGCAGCAAACATTCCTGCTTTGTGGAACAAAACCTCTGGCTGACCTGTATCTGTTAAATAACAAAAGGTACACGAGCTGTTTGCATATAGCCCTTGTGCCAATAGCCCTGGTGATACCCATCCTGGGTACCACATTATCATCATCATCATCCCTGCGGGTACCAGCATCCAGGCTGGATGGGATCCACACAGGGATGTCCTCACCCCTTCCTGAGCTGGGGCTGCAGGCAGCCACAGCCTAGTAGGATGTCCCCTCCTTTGGGGCCATCCACGGTGGGCTGGAAGCCCCCCCAAAGGACCTTGGGGGACCTCTGCCAGATTTCTGCTGTCTCCTGAGACCAGAGGCTGATGGAGCATCCCAAGGTGTTCAGTACTGCTCTGTCCCCCAATGCAGACAGTGCCCAAATTTCTCCCAGCAGGGGCTGGGGAGGGAGGAGGAGCTCCCCTTGTGTCCATGAAATTCAGTGTAAAGAAAGCAAATTTCTCCTTTTCCTTGGGGAAAAAATATTCCCTTTCAGACAAGTCTGCCTAAGCATGGCTGCCATTCAGGGAATCAGCTCGCTGGACACATCCACCCTCACAGGTGGGTTTGCCTCCCACGGAAGCTGAGCATCCCTGTGTGGTGTCCCTTGTCTCCATCATCCCTGGAGCCATCCTGGCACGCTGGTTTCCCACTTCTTCTCTCCTCGGGGAGCTGCACGAAACACCAGAGGTGTCTGCGACAGCTCTGGCAGGGGGAAGCCCGCTGCCAGTTTGCCACATCCCTGAAATCCAAACCCTGCAAGCCCAAGCCTGTCAGATCATTTATCCCCAAAGCCACGTGGGAGACAGACAGGAGAGATAAAAGACCCCGAGGAACACTCCGAAATTCAGCCCCGCAGTAGAAGCACTTCTCTTCCCTAATGACTTGTTTTCTTTGGAAGTTCAAACGTGGGTCGGCCAAGTTTGAATCAGTAAAATTATACAGTGGTGAGAAGGAGAAGGGCTCCAAAGGATCCCCCAGCTGTTTTCCAGCCCCAAAAGGCCTGGGAAGGGAGGGAAGGATAGGAGCTCATAGGTGCTCCCCATCTGCACCCCACATAAGGGGCCTGGGGTGTACCCATCCACAGGAATGTTTGAGTAGGTCCTATGCAAACAGCATCCTTTTGCTGGGTAACAAACAGGTGGAACTGGCAGAGTAAGGAAGTTTCTTCAGGGATAATCCCAGTGGGCTGGACGGATATCCTTTTGCCAAGGGAAGAATTTTAGGCGGAAATATTACTCCTGCCCTTAAATGGAAGGGGAGCTTTGGCTCGCAGGGAGCTGCTCCAGGTTTTCCTGTGCTGAGAAGTCCCAGGGATTCAGTCTCCATCCTCTACCAGGAACACTCTCGGGGCAAAATCCTGCCCTGGAGTGGAGGAAAAAAAAGGCTTATCAGAGAAATTGCCAGCCAGCAGACAAGTATATGCTGTTCCATAGGGAAAAATGACCCCTTCTGGGAGGTGGATTGGGCGAGGCGCCTGCTGCCAAGTGTCTCATGGGATGGGGCCAGACCTACAGCTCCCAAGCAAGGATTAGTGAAGGGCACTGGAGCATGGGATTCCTGCCGCTCAAACACCCCCATTTTTTTGGGACAGCCTGAGCTGTTTCATTTCAGTTCTGCTGCACAAACATTTTTCAGTTTCTTCTTGGTGGAGCATTTCTCCATCTCTCCTTCTCCTTACAATCCGAGGTGAAACCAAAGTTTTTTTCCAGGTCAGAAGTGCTGATGTCAGCTCCATGAAGCCACTGGCCATGGGTGCAAGGACCGCAAAGGTGACCACCTTGATTTTATTCCACGAGGATGGCAGCTATGGGACAGCACGAGGAACGCTCCAAGTCCCCTTCCACAGTCCTCATCTGCTCCTGGTTTGTCCCCTCCTGGCTTTTATTGTCCCTACAGTAAGTCTCCTTTTCATCTCTGCTACTCTACTCCCCCTAAGAAGCCACTTCCAGCCCAATTCTGGCCTGTCCCTCTCACCTCTGCATCCCACCATCCCCTTCTGTTGTCCTTGACATTCCATATCCCATTTGGGGCGTTTACGGGATGATGGAAAGGGTCTAGAGGAGTTTGTTGGGAAGGTCAGGGCTGGGGACAAGCAAGGAGAGGCAGGGCCTGGGCCAAGAAGTGGCTGGGGTTCAAGGAGGAGAGGAACACGGATCAAGGATGGCCCCAGCATGGAGAGATTTATGATGGAGCACTGGTAGGCCCTCGTCCTCCTCTCCAAGCCACAAGTAAAGTTGGTCTCCTTAAGGTAAAAGGAAGCACCAGGGAGGCATTTCCCTGCCTTGGACCCCCATCAGATGGCGGTGTCCTGAGGGACACCGGGGTGTCCCATCAGGGCATCCCACCAGCACAGTCACGGTCCCCTGCCCAAACCACCCCCGGTAAACGTTTAACAGGCCGGGGGGGGAGGCGGGAGGCATCCGGCTGATTCATCCGCGAGGCATTTAATCGCCTCCTTCAGCCCCAGCTCCCGTCCGTGCGTCCGCCCCTTCCAGCGGGGCTCGCTTTAATTCTCCACCAGCCGATTATCCGCTTGACTGCCCGCCGCCGGAGAGGCACCGCCGGGCAGCCGGATCCCGGCGGGAGCGGGAGGCCGATGGCACGGGGCTGCTGCCATCGAGCCGTGGAACAGGGCGAGCAGAGCTTCCCCCCTTCCCACCCCATTCCCGGCAAAGCGGGGTTCTGCCTCCCCCGCCGCGGCGGGGTGCATTCCGGCCCCGCTGGGATTAGTCCTGGCATAAATACTCTCTTGGCTAATGGAGCGTCTTCCTCGGCTGGGTTTGGGTTCCTGGGCTGTGTGTACGCATGCCTTCAGCCCGCAAAACTCCCCGACATAAACAAGGCTGGGGCCGAGGGATGCTGGCTCCTCCGCTCGGGGGATGCAGGAGGACCGGGAGCAGCCTCTGGCCTCGCCACCCCGTAGCCGCCTCTCCAGAGGGGCAGACAGACGCCCGGAGACGGACAGGACAGGAGGACAGGAACAGCCCTTGGGGAAGAGCGAGTCCAGAGCTGCCGGGGCTGGAACGAGGAAGCGGCAGAGGAAAAGGCAGCGGGAAGCCAAGGGAGCAGATGGGGGATTGCAACAGAGCGGAGGAGCGGCGGGATCAGGCGGGGGTCACACACGGCCTTGTCCCGCCCAGACTTTGCTCCCAAACCCTCTGGACCCCACGCTTCAAGGAGGAAAGGAAGCAGCAGCCCGGGGGGATGCGACACAGGGGCCACAGGGGAAAATTTTACCCACTGATTTGGCACATTCCTCCCCAAAAAAACCTCCCCCGGGGTTCCCTCCCCATGCCACGATCCCCCGGGATGAGGGATCTGGCATGGGATGGGGACGAGGGCTACGAGCCGGGCTCTCCACAGCCGCTCCGCTACCAAATAAGGCCTCCGCCGAGCCTTTTACATGCCGTTCTCGCCCGGCCAAAGTGACGTGACCGCCTTCCCAAATTGTTCTGGCTCCTCCGTGGGGAACCCCCTGGCCCACAGCCCCCCTGTAGGGACAGCAAGGGGGGAGGCGAGAGGGATGGGGAGGCCACTCGGGGTGCCAGGAGCAGGTAGGACGAGCGGAGCTGATGAGGGGTCTTCTCCCACCTGGCAGCACCCCGACTGACCTCCCTGGGATAGGGGCTGCTTCTCCCTCTTTTTCGGGGGGGCAGGAGGCTGGAAGGCACAAGCCCTCGGAGGAGAGAGGTGGAGCGCAGTAGCTGGGCAACCCCCTTCCCCTGCGCTTAAGCAAATACTCGACAGCACCGGCTCTTCCAGCCCAGGCTGGGGAAAAACTCCTGCAGGGTAAATACCGGCCTGGCACCGGCGGAGCCCGGCTTGGCCATCGCCCTCCTAATGTGTCCCCGGCACGGCAGGTGTCCCTGGCACCTCGCAGCCGTCCCCATGTCCAGCATCGCAAGGTCAGGGGGTCCCCAAGGGCCAGCAGGGCGACAGCCGGCCCCTGGCTCCCCGGAGCCAGCCTTGGGGGCACACGCCGTGCCGCTGATAAAGGCAACAGGCCTCCATGGATGTCTCCCACTGCCACGTCCGGCCGAGCCACAGCCGCAGGACCCGACAGCATCATCTCCCACGCACCCCGCGAGGCCACCAGTGGGAAAACTCCCCATTATTTAGGAAACTTTGGGAAGTTTGAGGCCAGAGCCGCCTGTGGAACAAACAAATGAACGTAGGTAACAGCGGGCGATGGAGCTGCGAGGATCCCAGCGCTGGCCATCAACCAGGGACCCCGGTACGAGCCGGCGGGGACCTGCCGGAGCAGCCTGGCGGGTGGAGGGCGAGGAGGAAGAGGAGATCCCAGATAGGAATCTGCCCGCTCTCACCCTCCCAAAGTCCAAATTCCCATCTCAAGGTCACAGGCAAAACCAGGAACTTTGCGGCTGGAACGCAGAAAACCGGCTCTCACCGTGGCGGGGCGTGGGGTTGGTCTCCCGTGGGGACGGGAAGGTTTCAGACACCTTTGGGGTGAGACCCACGGGAAGAGACGCGTGGGCGCTGGATGCGCAGTACCCACCGGCACCGGCAGCGCCAGGCACCGATCCCGGGACCGGGGGGAGCCTGGTTTGCCCCCCACCCTCCCCGCGGAGCTCCGTGTCTCGAGTGGGGCTCCCCACGGAGAAGGCGAAGGGGCGTTTGCGGGGAGCCCCCTTGGAGGGGATGCGGGCGGTGGGCAGGGGTGTCCCCGGGAGCGGGGATGCGCTCCCCGCCTCTCGTCCCCGTCCCCCCGCAGCAGCCCCGCAGTACCTGGAGCCGCGAAAGCCGCCGAGAGCCCCACCCCGGCCAAGACCCTTCTCCATCCCGCGTGGGTGCGTGAGCCACCCGCGGGTGGGGAGGGGGATGCCGGACCCATCCCCCATCGCCCCAAACCCCCACGGTTTATGTCTCCCCCCAGTACCTCCTCCTCGGGCAGGCCGGTGTCGGCGGGGCCGCCCTCCCTGTCGGCGGGGACGCTGCTCATGGTGCGACCGGCCAGGCTCGTCGTCCCGCCGGCGGCAGTCGCGTCCGGGCGGGCGGTGCTGGAGGCTGGACCCGGCGGCGGGGGGGCCGGGGCGGGGACGGGGAGGGACGGGGCGGGGGCACGGGGGACACGGGAGGTGGGCGGTGGGACGGGTGATGCGGGGTTGGGATCGCGGGACGCGGGGCTAAGGGAGATGGGCACGGTCCCGGGAATCTAAGACGCAGGCTAGGCACGCTGGACACAGGACTGGAGACACAGGACACGGGGTTGGGGATGCAGGACAAGACTGGAGACGTGGGACACGGTCTAGGACCTGGGATACAGGACATAGGGCTGGAGACACAGGACACAGGGTTGGGGATGCAGGAGAAGACTGGAGACGTGGGATACGGTGTAGGACCTGGGATACAGGGCACAAGGCTTGGGGACATGGGGCACAGTCCCAGGGACACTGGACAGAGGCTGGGGACATAGGACAAGGCTGGGCAGATGAGACACGATCCTGGGGACACAGGACACAGTCCCAGAGACATGGCTGCGTCAGGGCTGTGAGGCAGAGGAGGAGACAATGTTGGGGACATCGGATGGTGGACCGGGTGCAGTGGAGGAGCGGTGGGGGCTCATCACCCCAACCAGCCCCACCTAGGGGGTCAATCCCTCCCCACCGGTCCCCAGGGCTGCTTTTGGGCTCCCTGCTTAGGCTGGGCTTTAGCTAAGCCTGCACTAGGCCTGGCACCCTGCTCCCTTAACCCTCGAGCTTGGATTTGGGTTGTCCCAGCCCTGCGCTTCCCCCCGGATGGGGCTGTGGCCCCACAAGGCTGCGCTTGGCTCTGAAGCAGCATGACAGAGACCCTCGGGGTGAAGCCCAGCAGCTGTGTCCAGAGCACAATGCGCAGGGACCGGAGGTGACGCCGAGGACATCCTGCCGACGGCACAGGGCTTGTTCCCAACGGGCATTTAAGGTCACAGCTTGCCTTTGTGCGGCTCAGCGGCCAAAACAGACCTGGGGGCAGCTGCGTGTCCTGCCGGCTGCCCAGGGGACCCAGCCCAGCCACCGGCAGGTTTGCAGCCTCCCCACAGTGGTAATTTACAGAGCAGAACCTCTCGTGCCAGGAGGGAGATGGAAATGAGTTGTGCCAGCTGGATTTGGGGGAGCGGGAAGTGTCTGGCTACAAGGGCAGGTGGCCCCCAGAGGAAATCTAGAGAGCAGGGACTGATCTGGTCCCCCCAAATCTGCTGGAGCTTCTTGCTTTTGGGGTGGATTCCCAGCAAGAGTCCTTTGTCTTTGAGCAAGGGGAGAAGCTGTAGAGATGTGTTTTCACCCTCCATGGGCATCTCCACAAAAAGCTCTGTGTGGACAGCAGACAGGACAATATTCACCACCCTTATTTGGACTCAGTTTTGGGGAAGAGCAGCAGTTCCCCCAGCGGTGCTGGAACCCCCATTGCAATCACAAACCAAAAAAACAACTGGTTTGGATTTTTGATTGCCATGAAACTGAACTCAGGGAGACAACCCGATCGGCTCTAGTGGGTGCTGCACCACTTCCATGTCTTGAAAGCCCTGGTTCTAATCCAAACCCCCCCCGCCACAGAACTTGGGGTTCCTCTGCAGTGGTTGCTGATGCTCTCCCCTCTCTCACTCTCTTTGCTACAGGAATTTCTGCTGCAGCATCGATGTCTGTCTGTGCCAGGACACACCCTCAGGCTGTGCCACAAAGGAGTAGAAGGAGGAAGTCGTGAACATCCCTGGGGAATCTGGGTGGCCAGCTGTGAAGCCTGGCTATTCCCAAGGCTTCAGTGGAGTGGCTTGACGAGCGAGTGGAGAAGGTTCAGTTTCAATGTGGGCCCTCTGGCAGGGAAGCCAAGCAACAGCGGCCCTCGGGGGCAGGGACAGAGGGTGGCACCGGGTCCCTGGAGCCTCTCCCACCCCAGGACCCGCATGGATCCGGGATGTGGGGCTCGGACACCCGAGTGCGGGGGCACACCGCCCTCTGGCGGCGCGAAGGGTGACGTGCGGGGAGGTGGCACCGGGGCTGTCCCCGAGCTGTCCCCGGGGATGACACGGTGACACCCGCCCCGACAACGCTTGTGCGACCCGGGCACCACTCCCCGCGGCGCTAAAGGGCTGTGGGCCCCTCGGACAACAGAGCAGGTGACATTTTATTCCCAAAACAAAGAACGAACAATAATGGGGGCAGGAGAGGTGACAGACCCAAACCTGGTCTGAGGTTCCCGGTGGAAGATAAATAAAGGACACAAATAAGCAAAAAATTGATGGAATGAGCATCGCAGAGACCAGATACTTCCTGGAGTGTGTAGTGCTTCCCAGGACCAAACACCCAGCCAGGCACAGGAAGCAGCAGAGAGGTGCTCAGCTCTTGACAGGGGTGGATGTGGCCTTCATGGTCTTCTTCAGGTGGTGGTAGTTGGGCAGGATCTTCATCAGGAAATCCAGCTGCAGTGTCTGGGGCTGGAAAGGGAGGCAGGGGAGGTCAGGCAGCAGCCTGAGAGGGGACAGGAGGTGACGGCATGTCCCCTGTGTCACACCCACCCACCTGTGGCCGCTCGGTCTGCACGCGCCGCAGGCAGTCGGCCCCGTAGATGACAGTGTTTTCGGGGATCACCTCATAGGTGTTGATGTTACAGCACGCCCCAATGATGCAGCCGCTCGTCAGGATCACATTCCTGCCAACAAATGCTGCCAGAGGGAGAGAAAGAGAGAGGAATCCCTGTGAGAGTTGTCCCCCACAGCATCTACAGGAGCAAAATCTCACCAGGGCCAAAGATGATGAGCCAAGACATACCTTTGGATTCGATCACGTTGTTGTCTCCCACCTTCATCGCCTGGGAATCTACAGGTCTGTATTAAGTAAAACTCTAAAATGCTTTGCTTTTACTTCAACAGGTAAAAAACCCTGGTGCCATTTTCAAACCAACACCCAGCCCTGGGATGTTTGAACCCAGATAGAGCCCATAGATGCTTCCCCCTGTAGTGATCTGGAAGTGTGGTGTATCCATCACTGCACAGCAAGGATACAGCATCCAACCTCAAAAACATTGTTGGTGCCAATGATCATGGGTTTGGGCTCCACATCTTCGGTCTCGGGGGTAATATTTTCTGGGTATCTGCGAGAAGGAAAAATGGGTTTCCACATCAGAGATCACGATGACTGTCCTGTTTCGCAGCTCAATTTCCATGTATATCCCACCCAATCCAGCTGGATTGTTAGAGTTGTGAGACACCTTAGGATTAGGATCCTTCTCTGTCACACTGGAGAATGATTAATAAGGAGGACTTGTCAATATTCCAGTATCTGAAAGGGGCCTAAAAGGAAGCTGGAGAGGGACTCTCCATCAGGAACTGTAGCGACAGGACAAGAAGTATTGGGTACAGATTGAAACAGGGAAAATTTAGGTTAGATACAAGGAAGAAATTCCTCCCTGTGAGGGTGGTGAAATAGCAGAACATGTTTCCCAGGGCAATTGTGGCTGCCCCAACCCTGGAAATATTCAAGGCCAGCTTGGATGGGGCTTGGAGCAGCCCGGTCTAGTGGAAGTGCCTAGTGGAAGGGCAGGGGTGTGGATTGAGATGGTCCTTATGGTCCCTTCCAGCCCTTAACATTCCATTATCCTGTGATTCCAAGCACAAGCCACAGCGCCACAGACGTAAACAAAAGCAGGAAGTCTGGGATATTTTTTTTTCTTTTTCCCAAATAATCTCTACCTCCCCGGGGGTTTTAAGCCCAGCAGCCCCCCGGGCGAGCCCGGTGCCCCCTGCCCGGTGCCGGCACGGACCCATTGATGATGAGCGCCTGCTCCTCGATGAGATTCCCTTCCCCGATGACGATGGGCCCCGCCTCGGCGATGATGCGGGCCTTGGGATGGATCACGGTCCGGGGCCCTGCGGGGAAGCAGCGCCGCGTCACCCCGAGGGGCCGGAGGGGGAAGACAAGGGTGGAGGGGTGCGGGACACGGCCCTTACCGATGGTGACATCCCCGCGGATCTCGCTCTCCACGCACACCACGGCCCCCGGCGCGATCTTCACGCTGCGGGGAGACACGGGGCGGGTCACCCGCGGCGGGGATGCGGGGAAGGGAGCGGGAGGAGGAGCGGGGGTGACGGGGGGGACCAGGAGGGGATCGCGGGGGGCACTCGGGGCTCACCTTTTCTGTGCCTTCTCCGCCATGGCCGCGGCCGGCGGCGCCTGCGCGGGGATGGACGGGGAGGGACCGGGGAGGGATGGGGAGGGGAATGGGGGAGGGACGGGGAGGGGAATGGGGGAGGGACGGGGAGTGGGGGGGAGGGGAATTGGGGATGAACGGGGAGGGGAATGGGGGGGAGGGGAATTTGGGATGGACGGGGAGGGCAATGGGGATGGACGGGGAGGGGACAGGGGAGGAACTGGGGAGGAACTGGGGGGTGGATGGAGAGGGGACGGAGGATGCGTAGGGGACCAGGGGATGGACGGGGAGGGGACCTTCGCTTGCTTGGAACGGAGACCGAGCGCCGTGTTTGGGGCTCAGAGAGGGTCCTGCGTGTTCGTGTGTGAGAAACACACACATGGGGTTCTATTCCTGCCCCTGCTGCTGCCGGGTTGGGCTCTCTGGTTTTGGGGGGATGCAGCCTCATCCCAAACTTCTCCTGGGAGCATTGTAGAGCTCTATGAGATCTCCTTAAGAGCGAAGTTTTCCCTTTGTCCCTAAAAAAATGAAAATACAACATGCTGTCATCTTCTAGGGTCCAAAGCCAAGCCTGGGAA
>JAWWTY010000123.1:1925999-1961970 GCA_035222235.1 Margarornis squamiger
CCTTCCCTTCCCTTCCCTTCCCTTCCCGTCCCTTCCCTTCCCTTCCCTTCCCTTCCCTTCCCTTCCCTTTTTTCTTGTCCCTCCCTCTTTCTTTCCCTTCCCTCTTTCCCTCCCTTCTTTCCCTCTTCCTCTTTCTTCCCTCTTTCCCTCCCCTCCCCGTCCCCCCACGTACTGACTGCAGAGGCAGATGCCGACGATGAGGATGATGAGGGTGACGATGGCGGCAATCAGAGAGATGATGACGATCTGGCCCTCGTCCCCTCGCAAGTAGAACAGGTCCACCCTCTCGCAGCGAGCCCCAGTGTAGCCTCGCTCACACCTGCTCCTCGGCACAGGGGAGGTAAAAAGGGGAGTCCCAAAAATTGCTGTGGTGCCCCCCTCATCCCTAGGGAGGACGGCATCCCACGGCACCCCACCCCGTGCTGGCGAGTCCCCACTTACACACAGGACGGCGCCTGCTCGGCCACGAGGAAGCGGCACCTGCCTTTGACACAGTAGTGCTTGTACTCCTCGGGGCACCGGGAGAAGTGGCCCTGCCACCGCAGCTGCGTCCCGTTCCCTGCGGGTGGCAAGGACAAAGAATCCCCCTCGGGGGTTACGGTTCTGCCCAGAGGCTGCAGCGTCCCGGAGCTGGTCCGTCCCCGCAGCAGGTCCGAGCCTGGCCGGCTGCAAAGAGCCGCGGGGACGTGTGTCCTTGGCTTCCCAGCTCGGTGGATGCCCCACGCCAGACAAAACACCTGCTTGGTGTGCCACCCCGGCCCGCTCCCCTGCTCCGCCCAGCTCCCACCCAACGCCTCCGGCTCCCCCGGGCAGCCTCGCACCGCCCCTTACCTGTGCATCCCTTGGCCGTGTCACAGGTGAGCCCCTCGGTGCCGTGGCCGGCGGTGACGTTGTCGTCGGCGCCCACGCAGCTGAAGAATGCCAAGCCTGGAAGACAGCGCGGGTGGCTCGGAAGGGAAGCCCCGGCGTCCCCGCCACGGCCACAGGGAGGGGACCGGCAGCGGGCTCTGCAGCTGCGCCCAAGGCCCCCCTTTCCCTGGCAGCATCAGCTTTTCCCCAGGGCGAGCAGAAGGGAAAGCCGGTCCCCGCCTATCACCTCCACCCAGCTTCGCCCCAGCGCAAGGGTCTGGGAGCCAGCGGGGCGGGTTTTGGGGCACACAACCCTGACTGCAGGCAGCCAGCTGCTCCTCTGCCCTGGGAGGATGCAGGCATGGGTGTCCAGGGAGACTCGGAATCATGGAATCACAGATCGGTTTGGGTTTGAACTGACTGTAAAGCGCATCTTGTTCCAACCACCCTGCCGTGGGCAGGGACACCTCCCACTAGCCCAGGTTGCTCCAAGCCCCGTCCAGCCTGGCCTTGGGCACTTCCAGGGATGGCACAGCCACAGCTTCTCTGGGCACCCTGTGCCAGGGCCTGCTCACCCTCGCAGGGAAGGATTACTCCCTGATACCCACTCTAAACGTGCCCTCCGTCAGCGTGAAGCCATTCCCCCTGCCCTTGTGACTCCAAGCCCTTGTGACAAGTCGCTCTCCATCTCTCCTGGAGCTCCTTTAGGCACTGGAAGGTGCTCTCAAGGTCTCCCTGGAGCCCAGCACGAGCTGAGCCAGGAAAGAGGCCACGGCGCTCTCCGTGGCCACGGGCCGAAACTGAGAGCCGGCCTGAGCCCCCGGCAGGTCGCGGCTGCGGTAACCGGATCGCTGGCATACCAGCACTGACTCAGCAGGGCCCTCCCCAGGGATTCACCCCGCCGCCGTGGCACCCGGCGGAGCGGGGACAGGTCCTGCCTGACCGGGCAGGGTGCTGGGCGGCTCCCGAGAGGGGCACACGCCGGGTTTGGGTGCACCTTGAGGCCTCCCAGAGGAGGGGAAAGTTTGCACGGCCAAACCCTGGCAGCTTCGTCTCCTGCTACCTGTTTTCTCGTCCGGCGCTTCAGCACCGTGGAAGCAGTGGTTGGGGGTGCCCAGCCAAGCCTCCGGAGTGCCCCCCCGGTCCCACGGCAGGGACATTCCCAGCACACACGTCCCTCCTGCCTATATATAGCCACTGCCGCGCTAATGACGTGCTCAGGGTAACAGGGCTCCAAAAGAGCCCGGCGGGGAGGAGAGGGAGCCCACCGGCCCTGCCAGCCCAGCGGCAGGGTGGGAGCTGCCTGGCAGAAGCCAGGGATGAGCCACGGGGCGGCTTCCCCGCGGGAAGCAGCTGTGGGCGGCGTGGGCACACGGCGGTGCAGGGAGGGAGGGAGGGAGGGAGGCTGACTTCACTCCCGGTGACCGAGTTCACAGCTCGACATGGAAAGATCCCCACCAAGATGAGATCCCCACCCTTATTGCAACCAGATGCGGAGCTCTGGCATCCTCCGGGCTGGCAGCCCCTTGGCAGGACCGCCCTGGTGGCAGTGCCAGCTCCAGAGGGAGGGGGGCTGTGTCCCCCGGCACCCGGATCGCAGCACCCAGGAGCTGCGGGTGCAAACACCCTCATCTCTCTGATGCACAGAGAACCCGGCTCCACCACCTAAGGCTGCACCCTTTTCCGAGCAGCCACAGATAACTCAGAAATTATTATTTTGCTGTAACATCTCCACGGCTCCACCTGGAAAGCCGAAACTGCGGGAGAGCAACAACCAGGGCATTGCCCTGGTCTGATGGGGCACCCCAGCTCCAAAACAGGTCGGCCACCCTTGGTTTCCTCCTGCCAGCACAGGTTTGGCAGGTTCTGCCAAGTGCCGTCACCAGCCCTGCCAAAAGGCCAAACCCAAAGTGTTCCCAGCCGAGAGGAAAGCTCCCCCGAAATTCCAGCCCTGACACCCTGCCAGGGGGACATCAGCTCTCCAGCCCTACCTGTGGTCATCTCCTGCCAGTCCTGAGCAGGCAGCTGCCTGCAGCTTCCCGCTTCCCAAACACTTAGGAACTAACATGGGAAGGCTCCCACACTTGCTGAATAGGTACTGCCCCACCCTGTCATCCCCCCTCCCCAGTGCTGCCAAGGATGGCAGCAGGTATTCCGGCACCTATGAGCAGTGTCCCATCAACAGGTGGGAAAAGCATCCCAGTCCTGCTCCAGGATCCAGCCAGGATACCCTGGCCCCAAAGGATTCAGAGCCAAGAGGAGCACTTGAATGGAATGGTGGGGAGTTCCAGGATGGGACCTGGGGACACATGGGGGAGCCCAGAGAGAGGACCGGGCAACACCAGGCTGAGCATGGGGCAGGACTGGGATGGGATTGTCCAGGAGAACACAGGGAGCCACCGGGATGGGACTGGAGAAACACCAGGGTGACAGGGTGAACACGGGGATGGGACAGGGTCAGCATCGCGATGGGGTGGGACAGCGGGCGATACAGGAGTTCAGCAGAACGGGACCCGGGGAGCAGCACGATGGGATGGGGGAGCACCAGGACTGGCACGGGGGAAGCACCGGGGTGGGACCAGGAGGCAGGTGCAGGATCACCAGCGTGGGACCGGGAAGCAGCGGGATGGGACAGGGGCAGCACCGGGACCGGAGAGACGGCGGGGCCGGGGCTAGAGGGTGACACCGGGCTGCGACAGTGCGGGTGGCACCGTGCAGGGGCGGGAGGAACCGGGCCGGGGGGCACCGGGGCGGGACAGGGGGGAACACCGTCTGTCGGTACCTGGGTATCCCGGGGGCGGGACAGTAGCGGGGCAGGGGACCCCCGTGCTTACCGGAGGCGAGGGCCAGGCAGAGCAGCAGGGTACCGGGGCCGCCGCCCGGGGCCGGGGCCGCCACCTCCATGCGCTCCGCCGCCGCCTGCCCGGTGCCCGGTGCCCGGCGGCTGCGGCGGGGCGGGACGGGACGGGGGCGGCCGCTCCGCCACCGCCGCCCTCCTCCTCCTCCTCCTCCTCCTCCTCCGCCTCCTCCTCTCCCAGCTGCGAGGCTCCCACCCCGCCGGAGACATCCCTTGGCGGTCTGGGGGTGCCCCCGAAGCGTGTCCCCTCCGGCGTGTCCCACCCACGCGTGTCCCACCGGCGCGCATCCCACCTCGCACCAGCCGCGCCTGGCTCAAGCAAATGCCTCGTCACAGCATCCCTGGGGATTTGGGCAGCGAGAGGGACCCCTAGCCCCCCATCCCGGGTTACAAGCGGAGCTCCGGGGCTCCCCTCCCCAGAGGGACAGAGGGTGTGCACCCAGGCCCAGCCTCACTCTCCCAGAGCCATTTATCCCTGGCCAGCTTGTTATGAAAAGGGAGATTTATTCATAGCAAGCGGCTATAAAACACCCTCCCAAAGGCCTTGGCAGGGAATGACGGCAGCTCCGAATCATTCTGTGAGGGGCTGTGCCTTGGCACAAGCCCTCTGCGTGCTGGCCTTGGGGTGTTTTTTTTTGCCTCTGGGTGTGTGGGAGGATGTTTCTGGCTCCCTGAGCAAAGTGTCGAGGAACGGGGGTGAAGGTGTCCCCCAGGGATGCCGGCAGGTCCCCTCCTGGCATCTGGGGATGCTTGGTAGGGATGTGGTGCCACAGGCTGATGCTGTTCTGGCTCCAAGGAAAGCAAAAGATCTTTGTCCAGCTAAGAGGGGTGCAGGCAGGGAGGGGTGGTGGAGCTGCTCCCTGCTCCGTGTCGTTACAGGCGCGAAATAAGGTGGAAATGAAAGACTGGAAAGAACGGGTGACCTCAAACCGCAAGCTGGCAGCTATTAATGCAAGTGCTGGCAGCCACCCAGCCATGCCATTTGGCAGCTGGCCAGGGGGTGAGCGAGCTCCCTTAGTCCTGGCCAGCCAAAAAATCCTGCCGCAAACTCCGGCACACCAGTACCGCCGGCCTCTTGGCTCGTGGCTACCCTGGGTCCCTGCCAGCAGCCCCCCGAAAGCAGGCAGGCGGTGATAAACCACCAGAGAAACATTGCAAAGCTCTGGTGGGGACTTGGGCAAGAGTGGCAAAACTGGCAGCTGGCACCTGGATGTGGCACAGGGCCACCCAAGAGGAGCTGGCTTCATTCCGGTGGGGCGGGCAAAGGCAGGGAGCCTTGTGCCCACCAAATAAAAACATGGTGTCCCTTCAGCATCCTCCATATCTGGACAAAACTGGGGAGAAAAAGGATTTTAAAGTGATTTGAAAGGAGTTGGAGCCCCAAGGCAGTTGTTGCTAGAGGCAACAACTGTTTCCAATCTCCAGTAGCAATGGGAAAGGGCTGGCAGAAGGTAACCCCAAAAAGGGACTTCACCTCTGCAGAGGGGACCAGGCAGAGGTGACCAGCAGATGGCAGCTGGAGCCCAAGCCTGGTGACCATCAGGGATGTTCCAGGCCTCCCACAGCCCAGCCCTCAGCACCCCAACACCCAGATCAGGTGCGGGGTTTTCCATCCAAGACAATGGTGGGAAGTGGTGTCTGTGCCTCCCTTTTCAAAAAGAAAGAAAAATAATAGGGATGGGAGACAAGCAGCAGGGAGATTAACACGCTCTTCCCACGGCACCAAGCTCCCCCAGCAGTAACAGCATTATTTTCCCTCCTCCCGAGCAGAGGAAAGGTTTCAAGGAGAGCTGAGACACTGATATCACCCGACACCCGTCCGCTTCAGGAATGCCAGCTCACTTGGATTTTGTGTCCTGCTGTTTTAGGCCCGGAGCCAGGATCCATCCTGAGCAAACGCCACACAATGCAATAGAACAGAGGGCTGCGTAACCCAAGATAAAGATAGCTTGGCCACAGCCTGGGTTCCGTGACATCCTTTTCCATAGTGAGCATGCAAAAGCCCAGAGAAGATGAGTTCAGCCTGAAAACATTTCGCCCGCAGCAAAAGCACTTTCCAGAATGAAAGAGGTAAAAAAGTGGCCCTTGTATCTCCTGCTGTGCCACAGGTGTCTCCTGGCTGGGTCCTTTGGGCAATGGGAGTTGTATTTTGGGAGCTGTTTATGCTGTGAAAAGGCAGAACCCTGGCTGTCTGACTCTGTCCTGGCTCCCCTTGATGCACATACCTGGTGTGTCCCCCACCACAAGACCTCCTGGATGCAGCAGGCAAGGGGATACCCAGAGAGATCCAGAACCATGGAATCACAGGACAGTTTGAGTTGGAAAGGACCTTAAAGTTCATCTCGTTCCACCCCCTGCCATTGTCAGGGGCACCTTTCACTATGCCAGGTTGCTCCAAGCCCTGTCCAACCTGACCTTGGACACTTCCAGGGATGGGGCAGCCACAGTTTCTCTGGACAACCCGTGCCAGGGCTGCACCATTATATTCAAGCAGGAGCTGGCATGGCCCTGAGGATGAAAATAGACAAATGGCAGTGCCACAGGGCACCCTGAAACCCACCTGGTGTCACTGGCTGGGACAAGAGCAGCCCGTGTGGTGCTCAGCATCCAGTCCCAGTGCCTCATCCCATGGCCAGGGCAACTGGTCCTACCACGCAGTCCAGTGCTGAGTGCTCACTGCACTGGGGCAGGGCGACTGGTCCCAGTGCCTGAACCCGGTATGGTCTGCCTGGCGCCTGGTACCCTACAGGCAGATCCTGGTACCCACTGATGCTGCAGTGCCCCACATCCTTCACCCGGAGCTCCGCATCCTCTGTCAGTGCCTGTATCCCGTCTCGGTGTCCTGCATCCTCCTCCCGGTGCCCCGCATCCTCCTCCCAGTGCCCCGCATCCTATGTCGGTACCCCGCATCCTATGTCGGTACCCTGCATCCTATGTCGGTACCCTGCATCCTATGTCGGTACCCCGCATCCTCCTCCCGGTGCCCTGCATCCTCCTCCCGGTGCCCTGCATCCCACACCCGGCCCCTCGCCTCCCTCGCCCGCTGTCCCGCATCCCCCGCCCGCTGTCCCGCAGCCCCGCCGCGGTGCCCGGGGCCGGCAGGTGCCGCTGTGCGCCGGGCGAGTGCGGGGGGCGGTGGCGGGGGCCGGGCCGGGCCGGGCCGGGGCGGGGGCGGTGGCGGTGGCGGTGGCGGGGCCGGGCGGTGAGTCCCTCCCGCCGCGGCTGCCAGCGCCGCCGGCACCATGGGCTGCTGCTGCCGCCTCCTCCTCCTCGCCCTCCTCCTCCTCCCGGCAGGTAAGCGCCCGCCGCCGCACCGGGATGGGGACTGGGGAGGGGGACACACCGGGGATGCGGTGGGGACGGGGGAAAGGCAGTCCCCCTTTGCCGGGGACAACCCGGATGCTTCCCGGCAGGATGCCCGGAGAAGGGCTCGCCAGAGCTCCCCACAAGGATCCCCCACTGGCACCGGTGGGGTCGGGCGAGAGGTGTTTCACCCCTCTTTTCCTCACCCCCTACCCCGCAGGCAGGTTCCCGGCTGTCCTGAAGGAGGACAACTTCATGGGACCACCAGCATCTCCTCACGGGCAGCCCCCCTGCCCGGGCTGGAGCTCACCCCCAGCCCCGCATCCCCCTTCCCAGCACGGTCACTGCTTTGAAGGAGCTTTTATGTCTCTCCCTTGGCCTTGAGCGGAGGTTCCTGCACCCCCAGAACCCGGTGTTTTCCCCACCAGCTCCAGGCATCTCCCCCCGGGCAGCACCAGCCTCCCCTTTGCACAGAAACACCCCGTTTTTGACATCTCTGCCCCACCGAGACGCTCAGAGGAGACAGTTCTGTCCCCGGCCGATGCGACAGCGAGCGCAGGTCACCCCTCCACCCACCGGGGCTGGGCTTTTAATAAACAACACGAGGAGCTGCTTGCTCAGAAACATGGAAAACACACTTGCATAACCGGGGACGCTCGCGAGGAGAAATCCATCGAGCAAAGCTGTCATTATCAAATCGCTGCCGGCAGAGCAGCGAGAGGGGACGAGGCAGGGCCAGGTCTGAGCTCCCTGTGACAGCCCACAGGGACAGCCACGTCCCTAGAACAGCAGCTGGGGAGGTCGTGGCTGCAGGACCCCAACCCATCACCCTGGACCACATCAGCTTGTGGGGAATCTTCCCCTGACAAGTGACCCCGAGGGGAGGGAGAGCCGCAGGAATCCATCTCCCGGTAAAGGGGGAATTTGCCAACAAGCTCCTGTTTCTGTGCTTTCCAAGCAAATGCGTTTGGGAGGGACGGTGATGAACATTTTGCTCCACGGGGATGCCGGGGATGCTGCTCTCCTCCTTCACGGGCTCCTGCCTGGCCCAAATTTGCCCCAAAAGAAGCCAGCCTCTGCTGGGAATCAACCTTTGGGGTTGGGAGGCGGGTTTTTCCCAGAGCCCGGGCCAAACCCAAAGCAGTTCCCACGACCATCCCTCTCTAAAGCACCAACGCCAGCAAGGCTTGGCAGAAAAGCTGGGAAAGATTTCCCTGGACTATGGTCCCATGTCTCTCAGGCTGCTCCCAAACACCCCCAGAGCATCTTTCAGATGCTTTCTATGACTTTTTTGTCCCCATAGAAATAACTCTTAAACGTATATACATCTATCACTCGGGAGGAAACACAAAGCACGATTTAAATATGCTTTGAGCTCATTTCTCAGGACTCAGTGACAGCAAGGACGTCACTGGGCAGGAGTGAAATAAGTCTGGGCTTTGCCTGGCCACGTAATGAAATAACAGCGTCTCGCACAAGGAAGTTTTTTATCCTGTTATTACTCCTTACTCTGGATGTAAATTCAAACCTGCTTTGCTTTCCTGACATGATACCCAGCCCGGAGCCTGCTTTCCCCTTCAGCAATTTACCCTGTGCCCCACCTGAGATATTTTAAAGTACCTGCAAGAGGCAGCTCTTGGCTTGAAAGATTTTTCACTGCTTTTTCTTGGAGACCTGGGGTGGAAAGGCTGCTTTTTGGGGACCTTGAAGCCTCACGGGCTGTTTCAGGCTGCCATGGAGGAGGCAAAGCTTTGAGCATTCCTGGCTCTGCTCCCCCCTGACGGCCAGGGGAGATGGGTAGTTAATTATCCCCTCTCCCAGCCCAAAGGAGCAATCAGCCTCTAATACCAGAGGATGCTCCAAAATTCCTCCACTGAACCCAGCTCCTCATGGGAAGGGCTGGAATGGAGCTGATGCACGTTGAAAGCTGCACCTAGAAGCAGTAATTAGCAGCTAGCCAGGAAAATTACGGAGCTGTTATGTTGTTACTTGGGCAGAGCTGCTGCTTGCAACATTCCTGGCTGGCTCCGGAGTCATGTCTAAGATATCCACCTGGGAAAAAGTCCTGTGAGGTGTCCCAAGCAGGCAGGTCCATCTGCCATCCCCCCAACCACCTAAAGATTCCTCTCCACCTTCTTTTCTGCTATAATTCCATTGCAGCTTCAGGATCACGGGCTTCAGGAGTTGAATAATTAAGCAACACTTCTGTTTGGGGGGAAACACCACGTTTTCTTTGTGTGGAGGGTGGGTTTGTTATGGGTTTGTTATGCCACCAACAGTCCTCATCTCTGGGTTGGGATCATGGGGCAGGTGATGGCACCCACCCCAGGCAAGGAAGGAGCTGGTTACAAGGACTGTGAAGCATGCAGGCAGCCATGTGGGTTTTAAAAGTCATTTTCAGCTGGGAAGAGCAGAGACTGCCAGATTCCCAAGATCCCCACCTTTATTTAGCCGTGTGGATTTTGCTCCTGCCTTTTGCAAAAGCCAGGCCCTGCATCTCCAAGAGATGCTGGTGCATCCAGGGAAGTGGATACTGATGGGGTGGCTCAGCAGCAACCCCATCCACAAGGGGGGACATCCCTGGGGTGCCCTGGCCAGCTGCATGGTTGGGACAGAGCCTCAGAATGGTGAGGGATACATGGATACAGCACATGGATCTCTGTTGTGTAGCTGTTTCTCTTAGCTACTGAAAGCTTCAGAGCAATTAGGCCTAAACCACTTAACGACCATGCAGCAGAATAAAACTAATCATGCAGGAAGCCGGCTCGGCTCGCCAGTAAATCAGAGCTACTGCAGATTTATTTGATCTGACGGCCTTGGCTTCTTTGCACGGTCAGGGAATAGCTTTACCTTTTACCTGTTGGTGTTTCTGGCCTCTGGTTTTCTCCCTTTGGTTTCTTCCTCCTCTCAGAGCCGGTTTTATACTGTCACCAGCAGAACCTGGCACTGGGATCAGAGGTGATGGAGCAGGAAGCAAGGGAGCAGCACATCCCCCAGGGGTGTTGCTGCCCATGTTACGTGTCACCAGCACACACATGCAGTGCTGGAGCTTTGCTTCACACGTCAAGAGTCTCTACATTGGCTCTGGTTTACTAATTGAAGCCCAACAGCAGCCAGAGGTATCCTCTGGAGTTACCATTTCCCATCACTGTCCAGCTGAGTGTTCCCTCTGCAATGGCATGGAAAGCTTGGTGGGTGTGAGACACAGCTTAGAGCCTGCAGACCTGCTCCCAGACCCCCCCCATCATCTGTATTTTTGGGGGACAATGAGGCAGAGCTCCACAAGAGTGCCTTAGAAAAAGAGAGACACAAACTAAGAGCCCAACCAGCCACCACATCCTCTGTGTTCCTTCCGTGGTATCAGCACAGAGATCAACCAGCCCCCCTCTGTACTGCAGATGGGGCCTCCAACCAGCGAGAAGTGAACGTCACCAAACCCCAAACTACGTGGTGACAGGGAAGGTGAGGCAGTGTAGGGCTGAACAGCTGGAAAAACTAGTTGAACCCAAAGCAAAAACGAGCTTTGTTTAGTCCCAGGCACCCCAAGGAGAGCTTTTGCCATCCACAGCCAGATGGTACCAGTTTTACAGCTGAAAACCACAATGAAAGTTATAACTGAGCATAAGCAGGGGGGAAGGAAACTGCAAAGAAACCAGCACAAGATATGGGAATCCCTAGCCACAGAAACTAAAGCCAAGCCAACGAGGTCATGAACAGGAAATCCTTATATTTAAATATAGATTGTTTTATTGCTCTGCATCACTTAACCTGGTTATAAACCAGCACACGCTGCAGGACCAGGGGAGTCAGGGCTGCTCTGTCATCAGCACTTGGTGAGGATCAGCATAATACGGGACCTGCCAAAGGTCCTTTTTTGCTTACTTTGGTTAGGTGCTGTGGTTAAAGAGTGAGGTTGTTGTAGACTTCTCCTTTAAAGAGTAGTCTGGTGCTCAGGTATGGTCTTTGGTTACATGGAGGGTTTTTTGGAGTTTGTCCCAAAAACAGCTGCTGAGCTGCTACCCAACCTCACTGCACAGGCACTGCATGATGTGGGTGCTCATCAGATCTCTGTGTTTCAGTGGTTTGTTTTTCTCCTGTTGTTATATTTCTTGTTCAGAACAGGTGGCTGGATTCCTTGTTTAAGTGCAGTCAGGATAGGCTGCTGGCAGGCGGAATGAATAACATTCATGTTATGGAAACTTTCATTATCCCTGTGGCCTTGGCTTGCTGGAGGAGCATCCCTGACTGCAGCTGGGGTGTGGGTGCCTTGGTTAATTTGGGCTGAGAGCAGGGGTGTGGGTTAGATCGTGTGGATCTTCTGGTGGTTATGTCAAATACGATGAATTCTCAAGTTAAGCTTGCTAGAAGCTCTATCCTGGCCTTATCAGTGGACGTTTGTTTGCTCCAGCATGGCTGCTCCATCTGATGTCATTCACTCTGGCTGGAGATGTTCTCCAGTGGCTTTTATGCCGTGTTTCAGCCGGCAGAGCAATTTAGGATTTGCTGCAATGGCTTTTGGAGTGCCTGGGAAATGCGTTGCTGGAGAGGCTGCCAGCCCAGGTCAGGCAGCTCTTGCCCAAATGGAGCACAAGAAGTTCTCAGCTCCTGCAAGGGCAAGATCTGCCTCTCTGTGTGGCTTCCAGGAGCCAGGAGAGCAGCATGGCAATAGGAGAGGGAGATAGTCCATCAGAGGGATGGCTCATTCCTTGGGCTGGCAGGTCATTAGGGTTAATATTCCCCAAAAGCAGAATATTTGAATTACTGGGCTTTGGGTTGTTCTTTCCTTGGCTGTTTTCAGTATTACAAGTGAAGAAAATCTAGAAAAAGGGCTTTCCAAAGCTCCTGTGGGGCTCTTAAGTGTGGCTCTGCTGCTTTCCTACATGGTTACTTTGTCCTGGCAGTCCCCTGCCTCAGCTCTGCACTGGATTCCAGCGAGGTGGTCAACGGCCTTAAGTGAATTAGATGGGCAGATTCCTCAGGGCTGAGCTATGCTCGGCATCCTTTGGGAGCTCACATCCCTCAGTCCCTCTGACAGCCCCTGGTTGAGTTCTTTTAGCCTTTGGATGTGGTCCTAAATGGAGTTTTGCAGTTGTTTCTTTTGTCCCTTATTCCAGTGTGTTGCTCTGCTTCCTGCTCCCAGCAGCAGCTCCTGCAGACCAGGTGTTGGGGAAACAAGGAAACTCCCTCCTTAGCTTTTCTTTTCCCTTTGATTTTCCCTTTCACATGTGTTGGTAGAAGACAGGACTTGCAGACAAGCTGGGTGATCTTGTGGGCCTGGGCACAGTCATCACCCCCCTGTGGGACAGGTTGTCCATGAGCTGGGTGCAGTGACATGGGGGTACACGTGGAACATCCCAAGGGCATCCTCAACCTTTCAGTCCTTTCAGTCCTTTCATCCTGACTTCATTCAGAAGCAGCCTGCCTTGCCTCTAGGGTCACGGCTGGGGTTTCCTGGGATTCCTGAGAGCTGGCCCCCAAGGGCAGTGGCTGGGTCACCCGATGGAGCTGAAGGCTTGGAGGAAGAAGAGGATAGCAGCAGGGATTGCTAGTAGGGACAGACGGGGAGAAGCAGGCCTGAGCTGAGCAGTGTGCTGCCTTTGGTCGTGCTCTCTCTCCTGGGAAGTGTCCCTGTGACTTGTGACCTTCTTGGCCGGGAGCACTCAGCCAGCAGCCAAGGATTGTTCCTGCATCCAGTTCTGGCTCACCCTCTGAATTTATACCCCTTAGATATTATCGGAAACTTCCTGACTCATCCAGGCTAGCAGCACTGCCAGCTTTCCCAGCTCCCTATCAGTTTGCCTCCAAAGTTCAAGCAGATCATGGGAGCTCTGCTGACCCCAAGCAATTTGGGACGTCAGGGTGGCTTTGCCTAGAGATGGAAAGCTGTCCTGTGTCCTAGAGAGCCTGGGAGCATTCACATGTACAGAGGTGACAAACTTTCAAACTGCTCCCAGCCCTGGGGGCATCTTGATGGGCATGTTGGGCTGCAGAGGCTGCCTGGTACCTGTTGGAGGGATCTGGAATGTCCAGGTGTGTTGAAGCAAGGACTATTGAAATACAGATGGATGCTGAACCTTGATCCAAAGGATGCTTACTCCAGGCTTCCCTGCTGCTGTGGTGGCCTGGAAGCCACAGTGTTGAGCCAGGTGGCTTATTCAGTAACCAGATTCCAGCCTGTTATCCATCTCCTCTCTCTTATCCTAAAGGTTTATTATCCTTGTGTCCTCAGCCTGAGGAGGGTGAACCTCAGAGACATCTCCAAGGGCCTGTCCCTGGGAGAGAAGAGCAGCCATGGCCTCAGTCCCACCTCCAAGACCCTTTTCCTTGGGAAATGGGGTCCTTCACTTGGGTATCACCAGTACCAACAAAAGAAATTGTGGTTGGATTAGTGAGTCCCTGCTCACCAGTGCCACATCCCACCATTTCCACCCGCAGGCACTGAATGCTTTTGTCCTCCACACTCATATAATTAGTTCATTGCAGCTGGAGTGAGTTCTTGCTCTTCCCAGTGCTGGGTTTGGGATGCTCTGGGGGGTGTAAATAAATGAATAGATGGCATAGAAGTGCCTCCCAATGTCACGTAGTGTTGGTGCACTCTTCCCTCATCCCAACCATACTGAGGGAGCCAGCTGCCAGTGCTGGACCAGTGCTGAGTTCAGGCCTAGAGAAGGGGGAGAAAAAGGCCCCAGCAGTCAGCTGGTGGGGACAGAGGAGAAAATGACTCATCTTCATGCTAAGAAATGGAGACAAATGAATGAATGCACAAGGAAATGGGGGAGAGGAGAAAGAGGCGTCTTGTGTTATCATTCCCAGCTGCACGGTGGTTGCTGTGAGGAGGAGCTTCTTCCCCTGCTGCTGGGAGGAGATGCTGGGAAGATGGAGAGGCTGACTGGGGATGGGGGGATTCCAACCTGGGGGGAAAAAATGGGGTTGATTTACACCAGGGCAACTGGTCTGGTTTAAACCTCACCTCTAGGTACACAGCTATATTTTCCATCTCTTTATTTTAAAAACAGACTTCTTTCTTTCCAGATGAATTCCCCAAAGCTTTAGTGCTTCCCCACAGCCCAGGTCACTCCAAGGATTTCCCTGCTTTTAATGTTCCTTTGTCTCACTCCTAGGACTGGGCGATGACTCCCCAGAGTCACCCCTCAAGCCCATCAGCCCCCCCTTGCTCTGGCAGGGGATCCCAGTGCCGCCAGACTCCAGGGATGCAGACGTCCCCACACCAGCTCCTGGCCAGCCCTCCCTGCCCGTGCCCACGGGACCTTCTGGAGATGGGATGTCCCCCGGGCCTGTGGAGGGGGATGGCCGCAATGCCACCCCAGTGGCAGCACTGTCCCCTGATCCCGTCTCCGCCACCACCGTGAGCTCCATCGCCGCGACAGACGGTCCCTCCGCAGCCCCCAACCCCAGCCCGGTGCCACCGACCTTGGGGACAGCCCCAGCTCCTCGGACAGCAAACACTGCCAGCTTGGCAAGAAGCACCGTGGATTTGGGGGCCACTTCCAGCCCCACGGGCACAGCTGCTGGATCTTCACCTTCCACTCCCCTTCCCGCCGGTGATCCGGACTCACTCCTGTCCCCGACGCCTGTCCTCGAGCGCCCTGGCACCACCCAGCCACCACCACTGGCCAAAGATGTCCCTTCCCCGGGGACACTGGCCATGGCATCGAGCCTGGCCGTGGAGCCAACATCCCCCCCAGTGACTGTGATGAGCCCCACCGCGTCCGACAAAGCCACCGGGGTCACCGTGGAGGAGGTCCCGCGTGCCCTGAGCGCAGGTGAGCACCACCACTCCTCCCACGGACACAAGGTCAGCCTCGGGGTGCTCACACAGAGGGGACAGACCCCCCAGAGTGGAAGGGAAGAGGTGGTCAGCTTGCTGGGAGCATCATTCAGCAGCACTCCTGGAGGGGCCCGCGTCATCTGCTCCACTGGCAGAGGCCAGGGAGGTGTAGATAACAAATCTCAGTTGCCTGGAGACATGAATAAAATCCTTACTTTTGTAAATTTGACTTGAAACACTTAGGCATGAGAGGAAACAAGTGGCTGGGTGGTGGATGTAGCCGAGTTAGGGTGATGCAGGTTTTTCTCCTCCCTCCTGGACACCTCACTAAGTTGATACTGGCTTTGCCCTGTCCCCTTCTGCGAGCTCAGGTAGCTTAAAAGTGCTCCATGAGGCCAGAAAAGAGAGGGATGTGGAGTGTTTTCCAACCTTGGCTGCCTTAGTGCTGGGAGGAACTTCCAGGAGCGAGTCCACAGGCCCCCAAGTAAAGCCCACCTGTGTTTTATCCCCAGTTCCCCTGACTTTATGGGAAGGGGAATGTTGGAAAAACACAAAGGTGTCCTGCATCCTCTTTGGGAAGCGGTGAGGGGATATTTCCCTAGCAGAGACAGCTGGTGTGGGTGTGCTGGGAGCAGCTGGGGTATGGGGTGAGTGCCACAGTGCTGGGATTTGGGGGGCTGACCTCTGCCCTTTCTGATGGATCATCCACAGGGAGCATCGTGGCCATAACCATGACCGTCATCGTGGTGGTGGTGCTGGTTTTCGGGGCAGCAGCGTACCTCAAGATCAGGTAAGGCTATTTTTGGGCTGGTCCCCCTTGCCTGAGGCTTCAGCCCCTCTCACCATCACAAGGGTGATGCTCAAGGGCAAAGCCCTGAGGAGATGCTGTTCTCAAGCCATGTGGGGTGATGTGTAGCCTCTGGTCCCAGCACGGCTGCGTGTCCTACCACTTTTGTACTGAAAAGCAGAGTTTTAATTCCTCATTTTGGAAGAGCCTTGCTCAAATGCCAGAGACACCGCTCAGCATAGGCATACCCAGTAATTATCCCTTGGGAAAGCTGCTGCTGTGGGTCTCGCTGTGACTGGGACAATAAACAGCAGCACAGCCCAGCGCTGAGCATCCCTAATGAGGCTTTGCTGACAGCTGAGATGAGCAAAGGTCTTGTTTTAATTCCCTGCCCTGTCTAGTCTGGTTCAACGGGGGCAAAATCCAGCCTGGGCTTATCTTCTGTCCTGGTGCTTCCTCTTAAAACATCCCAAAGCTTGACCCCTGCATGGATATTTCTTCACCTCATGGTAAAATAACTAATCAATCCCCAAACCAATCGGTTTGCTTTTCCTGGCAGGCACTCCTCCTATGGAAGGCTTTTGGATGACCACGACTACGGCTCCTGGGGCAACTACAACAACCCTCTGTACGATGACTCCTAGCAGGGATGAAGTAAAAACAACCCCATAAATCCTTAATTTATAAGCGCTTCTGCAGCAGAGCAGCCGCTGTCGAGGAGATGCCAAGCACGGAGCCCCTGCCACGGGCAGGATTCCGCTGTGTCTGGTGGATGGCAGGAACTGGAGGGCGGGTGTGCAGTGCCAACAATAAACCTGAATTTTGGCCTTTAGTCCTGGGGCATGTCAGCCACTTGGTGTAGGCAACGGAACCCAAATTCCCCAGCGGAAGGGATGGGGAGGTTGAAGGAGGGGATGGAGGTGCAGCCAGTGCTGTGGCATCCTTTGAAATGCTCTGTGATTTGGGGTGGAACAGGGGGCTGCTAAGCCAGAGCCAGCAGTGTGCAGGGGTCTCCTGTCCTTTCGCTTGTCCCTTTCCCTAAACTCACTTCCCTGTATTGCCCTGCTGTGAAATCCTTGTCGCACCAGGACCACGAGCAGTTACGTGGCTGCTCAGTCATGGCTCCTTTCCTTTCTTTCCCTGCAGGTACTTCTGTGCAGAAGCTCCTAATTTCCTTTGGTTTTCCACTTAATTTTGGTTTTTCTGCCCCAAACACAGCCTGGGAGCCCAGGGGAAGGTGCACTGACCACCCATTTCACACACATGGCTGCTTGCTCCACAGCTTTGTTTTTAATCCCTGAAAAACTTGGCTGCTAAAATACAGCGGAGTGTTCCTTTAATCCCCAATTTGTGTTCAGCTTCTACTGTGTGAAGATTGTGGGTGGCTGATGGCAGGGCTGGTTTGGGAAGGGGATGCTCAGCCACTTCTCCCTGTGGCTAAATTCCCTGGCAGTGGAAAGCAAAGCCCTCAGTCTGTGAGACCTTAATAAATAAACCAATACTAAATGACGCTGCAAACTTTTGGGATGTCCCAGCAAGGGCTGAGAAACAGGCTCTGCTGTTCGCCCTGACTCCTAAATGGAGCATCCCAGGAAACATCAAAGCTTGGGGCGTTCCCATGATTGCTTCCTGCAGCAGATGCATCATCTCCTGATTTCCATCAAGCGAGTGTAATGAATGTGTCTGGCACCACAACAGCCACCTGGAAAGGTCGGGAGAAAAGAGGGCAGCTCTTCCAGCTCTGCTTCCCAAAGGGAAGTGCAATTATCCTGCATTTTCCTTTTCCTTCCGAGCCTTTTTTTAGCCTATTCACTGGCCTGTCCTTTCACCTCTGCTGTGAATACTGAGTGTTCCTCAATCTCTTCTAGTTCAGACCTGGGAGAAACAGGAAATAAACCTGTGAGTGGTTGTTGCACCTTCCAGCCTAGAAAACTTGGGGCTGGGAGCATACACAGGGCAGCACGGGCTCCGAGGATGCTCGGGATGAGCAAAACTTCCTTTCACCTTTTTGGCACCCAAGAAGCAGTGAATTAGGCCACCCTGGTTAAGAAAGAACACAGAGTGAAAAACCCACCACCCTTCTGCTCTTAAAGTAAATTGGGTGTGTCACAGTGCTGCACTTGCCCTCCCCAAAACCACATGAAAAAGGTTCTCCCTCACTCCTGATCTACAGCTCGGTATTGTCCAGAAACAGCAAAGAGCTGGCATTAAAAACAAAAAAAAAGCCCTTCCCAAAGTATTACAAAAATTAAAAAATCACTCACTTTGCTCAAACACTGCTATTAAAATACATGAGGGAATAAAAGGAGAGGAAAAGCCACCACCTTCACTTAAAAACAAATAACCCCCAAAGGAATAAATTCCTTTTTCATGCAAGAGAACAGAAATGGGATGTCAGCTTTCCTGATCAACCCTGTGCCTGGATGGTCAGAATGACTCTCTCTTGCCTACAATGCAAGGAAGAGGCTGTACATAGTTTTGGGGATATCCTAGGGTGAAAATAGATTCCTTTGCTTCCCACAAGTGCCTGGGACCAGAAACCATCCCCAGTGCCTTTATTCACGATGTAGCTGCCCTGTGACAGGGATAATGTGGACATGGATTACGTGTTTACATCTACAGAACTGTTTGCCAGCACGGGCCAAGGCACGGGACAGCCTAAAGAGTAACAGATGTCTTTGCCAAGTGGAAAAAGCACTTTATTTTGGGGGATGATGCCCTCAGAGGGAGGATGATGCCTGTGTTCCAGGCAATGGCTGCAAACACCCCTCTCACTTTCCCACCTCAGACCCCCAGGTTACCCAGGGAGTTCTGTCCTACACTATTATAGCAGGGAAGAAGGGGAAAAAACAACAAGGGCATGCCATAAAAAAGGCATTTTTTCCTTCTCTTTTTAAAAATAGTGATGCTGACTCTGCCACTGGCTTGTTTTATTTACAAAAATAGCAAAACCCCGTTTTTCCCAAAGGCTCCCCCAACTTTGGCTCAATTCCACCTCTCAGCTCCCACCCCCCCTCCCAGCCTCCCTCCATCTTTGGCTCCGTTTCATCTCAGAGATATTTTATTTATATAGGGAAAAAAATAGTTCCCATAGCTCCGTGCAGAACATCCCATTCCCCGAGCTGGAGGGAGCCTGGCAGCAGCGCTGCGGATGACGTGATCCCTCTCCAGGTCTTCTGCCTTGCCCTCGCCAGAGAGCTGCACGCTGCTTTATCACTGCTTCCAGACTCCCCCTGGCCTCCCTAATTATGCCCTTGTTTTGCTCGTTTGTGAATATTCCCATATATCATCCACATGCTCCCGAGCGTCATCTCATCAGACTCCTGCTGGAATTACTGGAGTCGGTAGTGATGGCTCGTGAGCAGGGATACTCCTGGTTGCAGCCCCCAGGAGCAGTAATGCTCCTTAGATAAAGGAATAGGTTCAGGTTTCAGAGACCCAACTCCAACTGGGACTATCAAGGAGCAAAACCAAGGGAACCACCCCGTTTCCAGCATGGAGGTCCTGGCACACCCCTGGGCTGAGCTTGGAGCTGCAGAGACAGATGCTCGTCTGCCCCTCTGAGATATAAATAGCACCACATGACCAGCCTTTCCCTAATTGCGTTCCTTCCACTTGGAAATTTAAAAACAGATGGTTTCTCTGCAGCAGGGCAGGGGCAGGACATTGGCCTCGGCACCGGGAGGGCCATGGGAGGGGATGGCTGTCCTGGAGGTTTGATACAAAACATCCCCACTTCCACCCCGAATGGTGTCATTGGAGCAACACAAAACCACACCAGAGTCATGAAACCAGACCAGAAGTGGGGAGATGCTTTCCCCATGGGATGGAGGGTTCCTCTGAGCTTCCCAGTCCTGGGCAGCTCCACTCACTGCCTTCATGAGTCCCTCTGCTGAGTTTCACACACTCCAGTAGGCCCTGGCCTTATTAAGAGCTCCGTGACCTTGCATGTGCCTGTGGCCCTTGTGCCTGCTGGAACACCACATTTTTCCCACAAGGCAGTGATAGTGCCATCTGCTCCCCATTCTGCCCTAGCCTGGTGAGAGGCAGGCTGGATTCCGGGTGGCAGGCAGCATGGGAGCTTCCCAACAGCTCCCATAGCCAGCTGGTAAGCTCTGGCCAAGCTGCCTTCATCCCAGGATCATCACACCGCTCTGATCCGAGCATCCTTCCCGCTCCCATCAGCTGTGTCTCTATGGGACAGGGCGGCAGAGCTCTGTGTGGCACCTTCCACCCCACAAAGCAGCTCCTTGCCTGTCTTTACCCGCTCCATTTGTCTTTATCCCCTCAAAATGCCATTCCTTTTCCTGCTGTGCCATTTATTCCCTGGCAGAGGGAGTTAAGGGCTCGGTGCCAAGATAAATGCATGGAACAGCAGCTTGGCTGGTGGCATCAGGTTCCGGGCCACCCTTTCCAGAGGCAAATACCAAAAGCAGGAGAGCAAAAGGTCAAAACCACCTGGATCCCACCCCCCAAGAACCATTTTCCTTCCCAATACCAAAGCCCAGCTGGGGAGGGAGCTGCTCTTCCAAAGCTCAGCTTGACTATACGTTTCCTTTCAGCCTCCTCTTGTGGTTGGAACCCGAACAGGAGTATTTCCAGCTGGGATAAAATTAACTTCCAATATCAAACCTGCTTGGCTGTGACTTGACCAGCACAATTTTACTGTTAGCAACACACTCAAAGGCTACTTGGCCACTGAGTTTTCTGGGATGACAACAACTGCAGGCTGGTGGGAGCCCCAGGGGCACTCCAGGCTTACCTGGGAGCAGGTCTCCATCCCGGGAAGGTGGTGGAGTCACCAGGTGCCAGCAGTCATTCAGAGGGTGCCCCAAAGCAGCAGGAGTCTTGCTTCTACCATAAAAACCAGGGAAACACAGCAGCTCCTAAACCCACTGATTTTCCTAACAGTGTTCCAGGCCTCACATATCCAACCATTTTTCAGCACTGGATCATGGTTTAAACTCAGCTGGGAATTTCGAGGGAGTGTGTGTGTGAAAGGAGAGCATATCACACACACTGTAATTTATTTTAATAGAGACGTTATTTTACATTTATTTATAGGAGTGAGAAAATTGCTCTAGAAAAAGATACTCCAGTCAAGGCAAGTTACAATAGCTATCATCCAAATCCTAAATATTCCACACAGAAATGGGCACTGCTGGATTAAGAAAAACTCTTGTTTTACAATAGAACAAGTTAAAAATGAGTATTTGTACCATGAAGAGTAACTGAGCTGTTTTTATATCTTATTTTATTACTGTAAACTATTTGCATGTGAAATTCACAGAAATCAAGAACTGTCTGCGACATTTAAGACTGCAAAACACCTTGGGCAGGGTATTAGATGTAGAAGGGTGGGTTTGGGGGTTTTCTTTCTTTGTTGTTTTAAAAGGCAGTCACCCACCCTCTATTCTCTCTCCACAATGGAATTAAGAGCATTAAAAATCCCCCAAACCACAGAAAATTGTTCCCTGTACTACTCAGGTGCCTCTGAACTGCTCTTACTTCAGTGAATGCCTCAGGCTCAGCCCAGTGTCAAGGATGTGCTTCAATTAAGGTACTTAACAATCAAAATATCAAGCTACGTACATGTCTAAAACCCTACACCTTGGCCCCTCTCAGTGAAAAGAAGGAAAATGAGGAAGAAATGGGAGCAAAAGTGACTGCAGCTGGCAAAGGAATGTGGGCGAAGGGACGGCAACAGGTCAGGATGGGTGTCCAGGGGAAAATGGGGGGCTTTGCACCTTGAATTTTTGGACCCTTTGTCACAGCAGGCAGGGCAGCCTTGTTTTGAGGGAATTCCGTAGAGGCAGGTGTCACCACAGGAAGCCAAAGGATGCCATTCCTTCAAGCTCCTTGAATTTGGGACACGTTTTTACTGACAAGCGTTGGGTTTTCCTGTAAATAGTCTCTTCCATGGCGGAGTCTTCCTCACCCAGCCGGACACAGCCACACGTCCTGGTCACTGCTCCTCCAAGGGCAGCCGGCACCGCCCGTCCTGGGCAGTGTTGTAGGACTCACAGTTCTTGCACTTCATGCCCAGGAGATGGAATTGCACTGTGGAGCGGGCATTGCAGTCATTGCAAAGGATCTACGCACAGAAAAGAGAGGGAGAGGCTTTGGCACCCCAAGTGTGTGTGTATAAACAGGAATTAGGAACGCTGCAAGCCTACATGTGACATTTCCTCATCATTCCCTATCCCTCAGGTTGATATCTGATCCAGGACAACTTCCTAGTGCCCTCTACTGCTAGTAGCTCCAAGGCACCGTTCCAGGAAAACCAGACACGTGGGTGTAAGGCTGATCACTTACCTCCACCATCATGTTCTGGTACTCTGTGGGCATGGGAGTCTGTGCCACTTCGTTGTCCAGCTGGCGCCAGTACATGGTCATATCCAGAGCCGAGTGCATGCACAAAGGACACCTGTAACCTCTGGCAGGAAGGGGAAAAGAAAGTTAAAACCAGAAGAAGGAGTGAGGCCATGAAACAAGTCCACTCAAAAGGGCAAGTTTTATATCGTACCAGTGAAAGAAACACCATGAAACAAGAACTTCTTGCAAAATGAATTGAAAATGCAAAGCCCCTTATCCCTTTAGGAGTTGGCTTTAAATTATTTGGTACAGAATTGACATCATGATCTTTGCCTTTTGGAGTAATATGTTTGGACTATGATAATATTAAAAGATGTTTAGAAATACTTACTCCTTCAGCATCTCATCATAGCAGGTACTGAAAAGAAAAGACAGCAAGCAGTTTAGTAAGAATAATGTAATTACTGACTGGTAACACTGACTTGGACTGCACAAAGGCACACAGCTATCCCCAAACCAGAAATTTAAAATATCCTTAGGCCAACTGAGAGGAAAGCTTCCCATCATCAAAATTAACTGTGGAAGGAAGACAACCCTCCTAAGGAAAATATTTCCTGGTGAAACAGACTGTCCCCACCAAGTGGGTCCCCTAGAAACCAGCTGTCAGCAGCTGATACAGACCAAGTGCTGCTGAATAAACACCCCACACAAGGCAGCAGCTATTCCCCTGTCTCAGGTATCTGCTTTACCTGTGAAGAAGGTGACCACACGGCAGAACATGAGCCCCAACACGAGACGTGTGAATATCCTGTTTCGAGGCAAGTATCAGATAAAATACAAGAAAATGAATTCAAACATGGTCAGAAATAGGGCCACATGGTAATTCAAGAGGTGAAAAGAAGCAGCTCACCTCCAAACATATCGGACAGTCCTGCCTGGAGACATTCTCAATGCACTTTGCAAATAAAAAAGAGAAGAAAAAGTTATTCTGCTGTATAGATATCTGCATTTTGCTAATATTGTTAAGTTCCTATGTGGAAAATTTCTTACAGCTTCAACTGGAAGCCTCTGTGTTGCTGTTAACTGAATTTAGAGAAGCAGAACCCACTGCTGCTGCTGTTCCTGTGGCCTCAGATGGGGCTGAGGCACCACCAGCTTCAAGGTGCTGTTTTTTAACACACGGAGCTAAGTGTTGTGTTCTCACCTTGTGCTTCCCTCGGAGGCTCAGGCTCAGGCACAAATTGCATTTGGAACAGTGGAAGAAATCCTCCTTGGGGCCAATCCTGGGGAGAGAGGTGTCAGGGCAGGGCCAGGTCCCCGAGGAGCAGCCGGGGCCGGGCCACCCCCACGCACCTGCAGATGCCGCAGTCCTCGCAGTGGTACTGCTTCTTGTCACGGTCAAAGAGGTGGCAGATGTCACAGTAGTACTCGCCAAAGAGGCTGTCACAGCCCTCGCAGCGCTGCTGGGCCTGAGGGGAGGGGAGGGGAGCAGCTGCAGGTCTGGGAGTCTCGGGACAAGAGGGGACACGGAGCTGTGGAGCTTGTTAAGGGATGGGAGCATCTCTCTTAGGAGGAAAGGCTGGGGGAGCCGGGCCTGTTCAGCCTTGAGAAGGCATGACTGAGGGGATCTAACCGATGCCTATCCATATCTGAAGGGAGGGTGCCAAGAAGGTGGAACCAGGCTCTGTTCAGTGGTGCTGAGCAATAGGACAAGGGGCAATGGGCAGAGACTGATCCACGGGAAGTTCCACCTCCTTTCCTATGCACTGAGCACTGGAATATGCCCAGAGAGGGTGTGGAGTCTCCCTCACTGGAGATATTCCAGAACTGCATGTATGCAGTCCTGTGCTACACACTCCAGGATCACAGACTATCCTGAGCTGGAAGGGACCCACGAGGATCACTGAGTCAAACTCCAGGCCCTGCACAGGGCACCCCAACAATCCCACCATGTGCCTGAGAGCGTTGCCCAAGTGCTCCTGGAGCTCTGGCAGCCTTGGGGCCGTGCCCACTTCCCTGGGGAGCCTGGTCAGTACCCACCGCCCTGCCTTTTCCTGAGACCCAAAGTAACCCTTGCCTGGCACTTCAGTCCATGACCCTGCTTGAGCAGGGAGGTGGGACCACTGTGGCCCCTTCCAACCCGGCCCATCCTCTGTGATGCGTCTTCCATCCATCCATCCATCCATCCATCCATCCATCCATCCATCCATCCACCCATCCATCCCATTCATCCATCCCTCCATCCATCCATCCCTTCCTCCTTCCCTCTATCCATCCATCCATCCATCCATCCATCCATCCATCCATCCATCCCCCCTTTCCTCCCTCCCTCCCCCTCTCCATCCATCCATTCATCCATCCCTCCCCCCTTCCCTCCCTCCCTCCCTCCCTCCCTCCCTCCCTCCCCCGCTCCCTCGGACGCACCTTCTGCAGGAGGCGGCAGCGGATGCACTGCACCTCGGACACTCGGAACCGGTCCAGCTGGTGCTCCTCGGCGCCGTCGTGGCACAGCCGGCACGGGTACAGCTTCCCGCAGCACGGCGCCTGCCAAAGGAGGGGCACGCCATGGATCAGGGCATGGATCGGGGCACGGATGGGCGTCCATCCCCACCACGGCAAGGAGCATCCCCCGGCTCACCCACCCGCAGCCGGCAGCCCCGCCGGTAGTGCTCGCATCCCTGCTCGCTGCATCCCTGCTGGCCGCATCCCTGCTCCAGGTCGCCCTCTCGCCTCGCCATGGCCATGGCTATGGCTGCTGCCACCGCCTCCTGGCCCTGCTCCCGCCCTTTCCGCTTCCTCACCGCCGGTTCCGGGGGATAACGCACCCTGGAGCTTTCCAGCTGGCTGCCCCCTGGCCGTGGAACCTCTGGGTTAGCCTTCCCCGATGGATCCCAGCGCGGCGTGGGAGGGAGCTCTGGGGGTCGCCCAGGTCACCCGGGCACGGGGGCGCGTCCAGGTGGGTGTGGAATGTCTCAGGAGAGGGAGACTCCACCACGAATCACAGAATATTCTGAGCTGGAAAGGACCCCGAGCCTGACAGAGCTCAAGGAGCGTTTGGACAACGTTCTCAGCCACATGGTGGGACTCTTGGGGCTGTCCTGTGCAGGGCCAGGAGCTGCACTCGATGATCCTTGTCCCCTCCAACTCAGGATATCCTGTAATTCTTCCTCATGTTAAGGAACTTCTTGTAGTTTTGTTTATGGCCTTTGCTCCTCATCCTGTTGCTGGGTACCACTGAGAGGAGTCTGGCACCATCCTCTTGACAGCTGCCTTTGAGATAATTGTATGGATTGATGAGATCCCCTCAGTCTTCTCCAGACTAAACAGGTCTCGCTCCTGCAGTCTCTCCTCATCATCTTTGTGGCTTCTCCTGGATCCTCTCCCATAGCTCCTTATCTTTCTTGGACTCTCTGGACCAGAATTGGACACTGCACTCCAGATGTGACCTCACTAGGACAGAACAAAGTCTGAGGATTACCTCCCTGGATCTGCTGGCCACAATCTTTCCAATGCAAAACCTGCCTCTTAAACCTGTCTTTCTCTCTCCCCACTCCTCCCACAACCTTCCCCCCACAAAATCCCCTCTCCCTGCCCCAAACCTTCTTTTCCCCTCTGCATTTGCCCGTGGCTACCTGACTGACTGCTGTGACCAGCCGGGAGCATCCACTATAGGGAGAACCAGGCCTGGAATTGGAACATCCTTTTATTTACAAATGACATGTACATGTCAAGACACACCATAGCCACAAATCCCTAAATACCATGAGTTCAGATCATATTCTACCATGATCCATCGATGAGAAAGGCTTTATTTTGTGGAAAAATAATTTTCAAAGTTAATGACACCATGTAGTTGTGACAGCTGATGGAAAAGAGTTGTGAGCAACACAGAGACAGCACAGAACTGACCACAGACAAATTTAGGCCAGATAAGCAAAAACAGTTTCCAAATGGTCATGAGATAAAACCAGTCGAGTTCTACACGTCCCATTCCCCCAGGGACCTAAAAGGAATGATGACTTCAGTTACTGAGCTATTTCACATGCCAGCTCAGTATTTCACACTGATATTCCTTCCTGCACCATTAACAACAGCCAGACAACAGGCCCAGTTAAACACCCCAAAGACAACTGCCTGGACGCAGGGTGGAAGGTGTGAAGGCAAAAGGAATCTAACACAAAGTGACATGTGCATTAGCAAGGGTTTCAAAGGAGCAGCTGGGAAGATTTGCACATTTAAACGTTGCATTTCTTGCACAAACATTTTTTTCAGTGTCAAGGCAAAGGTGCTTTCCAATCTAGATCAGGCAGCCTACCAAAATCTGACGACTTCAGCAGCTGCTCTCGTCACTATTCATTTAAAAAGAAACCCCTCACGTGGGCAGCAGCTAGGGAAGAGAAAGCCCAGCTTCCTCCAAAATCCTCCAAACCAGCTCCTGCCCTTGTCACACACCAACAACCACTACTTTTCTCAGACAAGGCCTGGCCTTGGGCCAGAAAGTCAACATTTCAGGGGCTCTTTGCATGCAAGAAATCCAGCAGCATTGGCAGTGCGAGCTCTGTCCTCAGCCTGGACCCGAGCCACTTCCACGGCAGTCCACTGTGCCAACAGGAGTAAGGGATCCTCCTCTCCCCTGCAGAGACCTGGCAGCATTAGCCCCTGGAAACTCAGAAGGGTTGTTCCCACTGTTCAGTCACCTGCATCAAGAGGAGAAAAGCAGAATGATGTTCCAGACAGGCTAATAAAACCAGAGGTGCTCCCTGTAACAGGCTTCCTTTATTTTGACTTATTACACATCCTTACCTTGCTGAAGCTGTGTACTTACACCTCTGTGCTTCATAGAATAGATAACTTGAGTTGTTTTTTCCCCTCCTCACATGCAGGCAGCCAGTTTCCCCTTTCTTTGTTGTCCTATCAGCTTGCCCAACCCCAACTTTGTGAGCTCCTTCATTTCCAACACCAATGCCCAGCCCAGGAAAATTATTTACCTGGCACAGCAAGCTGGGTACTGCCCTCAGCAAGAAGTCTGTCATAGCTACGTGTCCTGACCAAGGATGTGAAGTATGAAAGAATTTTCCCCTTGTACTTCCCAACTAGGCAAATGTTGTGGAACTATCTGTTCGGAAGCCCTCAGAAGGCTACACAGCAGAAATTAAAGCCCACCTTTTACAGGCAGGATCTTCTCCCTAAGGCTAGTGTTCAACTCTGGGGAAGCTGGCTTCTGATGCATCTGGCATCAAGGTCCCTGACAGCTGTAAATTGGAAAAGAAAGAGACAGGATCAATTTCCAAGCATGGGATCAAGAGAGAGAACCATCACACACCACGTTCTAGGGATGCATGCAATGCCAACTTTAAAACAAGTATGCTCTTTGGTCAAAAAATGCTCCCCCAGCATAAGACAGTTAAGATCCCAAGGCAAGTTCTGCTCCTGGTAAGAGTCACACTAGAAATGTGCGGGCCGTGCTGTTGAAAGTCACAAACCAAACAAATGCAGAGCAGCACAAACCAGTTTATTGCTTTGATACCTGCTGTGAGGACAGGCTTGAGTTATGAAGGTCGATAGCGGCGAGCGAGGGCACTCGGGACTCTGGAAGTGTTCTGTTTTCCTTCTTCAGAAATCTGGGATGCCACACTGCAAAACACAGCCAAGGCATGCAGTGTTAAGGAAACAAGAGCTGCCTGCCACTTCTTTTGGTACCCAGGTTTTACTTAGAGGACATCCCACCTTCCAGTCCTCTGAGCTCGGGAAGGTGATTTAGTTCTGGCAAACGCACATCTGCCTTGGAGAATTCCCATTTTTTCCTGCTCGCCTGAAGGATGTTTTTTTCATTAGTAACCTGTAATCAAGGGCAGAAGGACCAGCTCATGAAAACACAGGAAAAATAAAGGTATTTTCCAGCTTAAAAAAAGCATCAATACAACAGTATTCTGCTGTAGTTGGAATTTGTACAAGAAAAGACTGATGTGTGTGAAGGAATTCAACCTGCTCAAGGGTCATTTATGCACTATTAACAATGGAAAAGCAACAGCAAAATAAAAACAATCATCTAAGTGAGGCTGCTTTTGGAGAGATAAAACACACCACTAGGAGAATGGCTGGGATTAGTTATCTGGGGAAATGCAAATGTTCCATGTGGCACAGAGAGAACCGTGCCTAGGTAGTGAGAGCAGTGGAAAACTTTCCATTTCCCTTGTTTTCCTTATCAATTTTTAATGCACTTATGACACGACTAAAGGCAGCATTAAATCCAAACCCTCAGTTCTGCTTCAGTCACAGAACACACACTGTCTGCTTTTCCTGCCCAGGCAGGAGGCCATGGATATACTGCAAATCTCACAGATACCCTGTGCTGGCCTGCTCGCATCATTTAAAGTTGTTTTCTGGCACAAAATATGTTTTTTATAAGATAACTATTTGCAAAGGATAACAAACAACAAACCTGTAGGAAAAACCAGGGCAAAAACCCCAGTATTTCCAGTTGGGAGTTGTGGTGAAGGATGGAACAGACGGAATTCTTGACAATAAAACACATAATTGAGTTCTGACTGTTATTTTTGCTTTGCCACTCACCGGTGTCAAGCTGACGCTGTGATGGCCCACTGGAGAAGGCCTCCGTTGCTTTAGCAATGGGTTCAAGTATTTTTTACTCTTTTCATCCAGTCTGTAATCAAAACCACACCAAGGTTTGTATTAATTGAGGTAACACGGTGAATATAAAAACAACAAACGCAAGATACCCCAAAGCCATGTCTCGTGTTCCCACATCATCACCCTGCAGCACTCAGGACACCACAGTCCCTCAGCACCAGGGATGAAGGGACACAAGCTCTCCCAGCTCTGCTCCCATACCTGCAGTTAAGGCTCCCAGGCACAGGACCCGTCCCAAAGGTAGGAGAAAAGCTCTGGTTGATGGGAGGGATAACTATGCCCGTGTTCTTGGTGTAGTCCAGGCTGCTGCTGGAATCTTTCAGGCTGGTCTGAGGGCTGATTTTAAATGGGTTGATGCCGCTGTCATAGAGGAAGCTCAGGTTGGAGGATCGGCCTGTTTTCTCGGCATCAGCTTTAGAGCACCTCGTCTGCAGCAACTTTGCATCTCTATTCCTTGGGCCAAAATCCTGTTTGGGAAGATAAGCATCAACTTCCTCTTCCAGGCACATTAAAAAAGCAGCTTACAGCAGTGCATGCAGGGAAAGAAAAGTCAAAAGCCTAAACGTGTACGATTCTGCAAGGATCTGATGGAGATGGAATTGTTTTTATTAGCAAACCTCTGTTTTCCACCAAACAGGAGGAAACTCATTAGGGTTCCAGCACCCTCTGTAAATAAGTCACTTCAGAACACAATCAGAAATGATGGAGGAAGAACAGCCTTATCCTGTGCCACTTCCAAAGAAATTAAATAAAAACTGAGCCCAATGTCATCTCAAAGTCATTCCAAAGTACCCAATTGAAAGCAAAATGTTTTATTTTTAATTTCTAAATGTTTAATCTCTTTTTTAATTTAATTTTTAATTTGAAGACAGGGCTTTAAAACAGGTAAACATAAAGCATGTTTCCATGATTCAACATGACTTATGCTTCCCAGTTGTTTCTCCCTCCAGCTCTGTATTGCCAGGAACTGCATCACCATGTAGTTCACCTGCAAGGGACTGGCCAAAGAGCCACCTGCAGACTCCTGAGCTATTTGCCAGAAATTTAAACTGCTCCACATATGTATAAAGACTTTGAAACACGATAAAAAAAACCAGTTTGGGGAAAAAAAAGATGGACTAACCTGGACACTGAACAATTTTCTTTCTTCTAAAACACCATCTTTGTCCCTTTTGCTGATTTTGGATTTTTTTTGTAACTGATGGTCTCTGGCATCTTTCTGGATCTTTAATTTAAGCTCCTGAGTAAATCTACATTCCAAATAAGGAGAAAGGAAAAAAAAATAAAAAAAGAGGGCTTATAATTTAACACCATCAGCAGTTGTTCAGCCTAGGCTCCTAAACACTTTTAAGTAATCAAACAAACCACACTTTTTAACTAACAGGAAGCCAAATAGGATGGATGTATTAAAATAAATAAAATCTTGAGCACACATTTTTCACATCACAGCAATAAAGCTGCTTGTATTACAGACTGGTGTAGGTGCAGAATGTGAATACAGTGTTAGACTGTTCACACCAAAATGGTGTGACACTGGGTGCACACACTGATGAATTAATGTCACAACAAGGTGAACGTGCCGCTGCAACGTGTTCCCTTCCAACTGTTCTCCTATTTCCAGGAAGGTTAAACCCAAAGAAACACAAGACATTCAGCAGCTGTCAGCTCTGCCAACCCAGCATGGCATCTAAAAGCGCAACTGCTTTTAGAGCAAGAAATGAGCTGTTTTACCTCTCAGCAAACCCATCCTTGGTAAAGAAATCGTGCTGCAAGAGTTCGGCACAGGACGGTCTTTTGTCTGGGTCAATCTGTAAACACTCCTGTCAAACCAATGTGAACATGAGAAATCAGAAATGAGACCAAGGTTTCAGCATGTCTGAGTGAAGGCAAGAACAAGGCCCCTCCCTGGAGGACATGCAGAGATCCCTCTGGCTCTGGAGCTGACTGGCTGGGTCCCCCCTACCCCCCCAGGACTGTGGTATCCTTGCAGTCCTCACTAAGCTGCCAATCCAGGCAGTTGCTCACTCCATGGGGAGCTGAGAGAAAGGCACTTCAATAGCCCTGTACTCAGCTGCACAAGGTGAAGGACAAGTAAGCAGAGAAACATTCATAGGAAACAATCAGTTAATTACCTTGGCTAAATCCAGCACAGTAGGAGAGAGCTTGGGATAGCGTTTGTCCAGAGACTCGACCTCCTTCACCTCAGGCAACCTCATGCCAGCAAAGAGGGGATTTTTATAGAATAACTCTTGATGTCTTGGAATTAAATTACCTGGAATCACACAAACCAAGCAACCACATGGAAAATATACAGGACAGTGAAATATTTGAGAGGCTGAAATACTGGGTCAGCAGTACTGTGAGGTTGTTCCTCTCCCAGTCATCAAAACAAATCTGACCCCTTCATTCCTGAGCAGGCACTAGGAGCCCCACAGGCTCTTACCCAGGCACTTGGTGATATGGTAGAGCTGGTCAATGTCTGAATCTCCAGGGAAAAGGGGCTCTCCTGTAAGCATTTCTGTTATCAGGGAGCCAATAGCCCACACGTCCACAGCCCTGGAAATAAAAACAACACCATCCCAGCTCAGCACAGCTTCATTTGTCCCTTTGCTCCAGAGGCTGAGCCAGTGCAGATGGAGCCCCCCCTCCATGCTCCCCACAGCCCTTCACAGGCCAGACTTACTTGCCATACTTGCTGTCTCCCACCAGCAGCTCTGGAGCTCTGTACCACCGGGTCGCCACGTAGTCCGTGTAAACTTCCCCAGAAGCTGCCAAGGGACGGGCAAATCCGAAGTCACAAAGTTTCACAACTCCTGACTGGGAAACTAGGATGTTCTCTGGTTTAACATCCCGATGGATTACCTGCACAGAGGGGAGCAAGTCAAGACAAATTCCCCATTTGTACACAGCAAACTCGCTGGCTTGGCAAAAATTGTAGCTTTCTCATACTCAAGTGGAAAATTGCAGAGCCCCTAATTTCAGAAACATTTATTTTACGTATCTCTCTTCAGCCAAAGCTTTATTTCTCTAGGCTTATCTATATACATGAATATATGCTTCTGCATCTATTAATTGTAACCACAGAGCTGATTTCTTGCACATACTTACATTATGACTGTGGCAAAAGGCAATTCCTCTCATAATCTGAAACAGGTATTTGCGAACCCTGTCGTAGTCCAGTCCGTTGGGAGACGCCTCGAGGTCATCGAGCACTGTGTGATCCACAAATTCAAACACCAGATACCACCGTTTCTTCCTCTTACACACCTCCAGCAGGTTCACCAGATTCTCATGCCTGAGTTGCTGTTATGAAATAGGCAGTATTTAGTGAGAGCTGGGTGCTTTACGAGAGGATACTTTTGACTGCAGCCCAGCTGGGACACTGCCAAAAAATGCAACTTAAATAAAAAGGCAGGGGGGGAAAAAGGGAACTGCATTTTCTAGCTATTTTGCCATCACGTTCTGACCAGACAAGAACCCACCCCCAAGCTGTTACACATTTATCCCACACCAACACAAGAGGCCACGCTACAGTGCACAGTTATTTATTAGCTGGAGCCTGGCAGGGAAATATCACCAGAGGCTGCCCAGAGGCAGCACAAGAGCCTAGGGAGGTGCAACAGGGAATCGTAGGGGAAGCTCTGCCAGTCCAGAGGCAGTGCCAGCAAACCTGCATCTGGGTCTGCCCAGATTTCTTAGAAGGCCTGAAAAGAGAAGAATTTTAAAAGGATGATTGATCAGAGAAAAACCTCTTTTCTCAAGGATTGTTTATTCCCAGTACAGGAGATCTGAAGAGGTTTTGCTGTTTTCAGCCATGGTTAAATTTCTGCCCAAACTCCAGAACAGGAATAAAGAAAAGAAAGATCAGTAAATAAAATGAGGTTCACAAGGAGCGAGGGAAGAAACTACAAACAGACTAAATCCCCAGGTATTTACTTTCACTGTGAGAGGCCACCCTTATTGAGCTATATATGGAAATGTTCCCCTTGCTAAGATTCCATTTACCCAGGAAAACAAGTTAATTCCCAACACACCTGGGAGGTGCTATGTGCTCTGACTCTGTAATTTGGTGATTGGGTACAATCCAGGCTCACACAGATCCACTTTCAAAGTGTTTGAGGGGATAATGGTTGGAGCTGCTGGATGTGTCTCAAGCTCCAGCACACACATTTCTATTAACTCCAAGGTTCTGTAGCTCTTGCAGTGATGGCAAATGTCCCATTTTCCCTTCGGAGCACAGGGACTATACTCTGGCAGATTTAGGAAGAGACACTTGTGGCAGGTTTGCTGGTGTTCCCACCACTGCAAGACCCCACACCAGAGGAAAAGCCTGCATGCACTCCAAGGGCAATAAGGCTTTCCTTCCTTTCTTCACCACGCACACGCACATCCCAATGTTTAAAACTCCCACCTTCCACTATCCCAGGTTGCTCCAAGCTCCATTCCACCTGGCCTTGGACACTTCCCGGGATCCAGGGGCAGCCACAGCTTCTCTGGGCACCCTGTGCCAGGGCCTTCCCACCCTCCCAGGGAACAATTTCCTCCAGATATCCAAACTAAAGCTATGGAATCCACTTCCCCCCCTGGCCTGCCACTACAATACTGACACCAGGCAAATCCCACATTCCAGCAGCAAAGGACTACACGTGGACTGATAAGGTTCAGGGAATCTGACACCTTCAGCCTTTCACCTGCCAGAAAAGTGAGTAAAAGAAAATAAAGGAGAGCTTTCCCAGAAGCATTTTTCCGTATCAGGTAACACCGACACCCCCTCAGCCCGGTCAGTGTCACACCCCCAGGTCACCATTCAATTAAAAAGTATTAAAAGCTCGGCGTTTACTTCATTTTCGGCCAATCCATAGCAGCAAGAACAACAATTTGTAGGCAAAACAAGGGGGTCAGCTGCCACCAGGAGGCAACAGAGATCTCGTCCTTCTTGCTGAGCACAAGGGGGACATAAACACACCACCCCAAACCCACGTTGGACCAGGTGAATCCACCACAGCACCCAGGCCAGAGGGAAAACCCAAAGAGCCTGAAAAGGGAGCCGAACCGCGGCTTTAAAACGCAAGCCCGCCAAAAACTAAAAGACACACAAGCATTAGAAGAAGGGCCCCCTCACTTTGAGCAGCTTGATTTCCCTCACGGCGATGTTCCTCACCGCCGCGTCGTCCTCGCTCTCCAGGAACTTCTTCACGGCCACGACCTGCCCGCTCTCCCTGTTCCTGCACTTGGTCACCACGCCGTAGCTGCCCTCGCCCATCAGCCCCAGCACCTGGTACTTCTCCATGGCTGGAGGGAGGGCGCGGAGAGGGATGGAGGGACCGGGAAGGGGATGGAAGGACCGGGTTGGGGATGGAGAGGCCGCACCGGGGATGGCGGCGCTCCCCGACCCGTCGCCCGGGGCAACGGCGCGCCGCAAAGCGCAGCCGCGCCTGTCGCAAAAGCCTGCGCGGCGCTCCCCGACCTGTCGCCCGGGGCAACGGCGCGCCGCAAAGCGCAGCCGCGTCTGTCGCAAAAGCCTGCGCGGAAACCCGCCTGGCTCTTTTATTTTAAAAAGCCATTCTAAAACATTGTACAATATTATAAATATAAAACGTTGTACGGCTTGGTTTTCTTTCTGCGGGGGAACGGCCGAGCGGCCTTGTCTCCTGCGCGGTGGGTTTTTAAAAAACGCAGCCTGAATCCACGTGCTGGCCATTTATTCCCAGTGCGCTGGTGTTGCCAAGGATGTGGCCCCGGAAAAGGAGGAATGATTTGCTTTTACGTGCCCGTGGAGGGCCCTTGCCGTGCATTTTATCTTTAAAAAACTGTCAGTTTCTGCACGGATTATCCTGCACCCGTGTGTGTTTACTGATGGGGACTTCATCCAATATATCCTTAATCCGACATCCTCTTGTTCTTTCCATCCAGGGATGGATGTAGCGACCCATAATGGTCTGCTGCTCACATTGACCTGGACAGGAGTGGCACGGCAGGACACCTGTAGGAAAACACAGCCAGAAGGTGCCCAAACAAAGGCATTCCATGTGGATATTCCCAATATTTTCTCCTTGCTTTGGCAGCCTCCATTTCAACCGTGCTGTAGGGAAAGAGGTGTCCGATTTGCCTGAAGAAATTTATGGGCACCTGCCAGGCTGGGACTAATGCAACATTGCTCTTTGGGAGAGGAGCCTTGCCCAGATGCCAATTCCCTGGAAAACGGCGTTGGCAGGCATCATATATCCCAATAATACTTTCTGGAACCTTTACTGTATTTCTCTGGAGTCACGTCGATATGAGTCACCCTCTGTAATTAATTCCTGGTTGTTTTCATGTCTCCTTCACCCTCATCCTCACTCCCTGCATGCAATCACTGCAGTGCACCTTTCCAGGCTGACCTCACATTTCCAAGGGGGGAAAACTCAGAGCTCAGTCGGCATTGATTTATTACATTCCTCCTGCCTTCTCCTGTTCATCAGTAGCAAGTGCCTTCTCTGGGTCCTGGCGTCTGGCCCGTGCTGCTCATGGGGAGCTGACTGGGAATGCAATTAACTCTTCCACTCCTGAGACCCTTTTGGATCTGCCAAAGGAAGGAACTAACCACACGTGTAAAATGCCACCAGTAACTTACCATGGACAAAGGGGAATGGATTCAAACTGAAAGAGGGCAGGGTTAGATTAGATATTAGGAGAAATTCTCCCCCGTGAGGGTGGGCAGTCCCTGGCACAGGTTGGGCAGAGAAGGTGTGGCTGCCCCTGGATCCCTGGAAGTGTCCAAGGCCAGGTTGGACGGGGCTTGGGTTAGCGGGAGGTGTCCCTGTCCATGGCAGGGAGGTGGAATGGGATGGGCTTTAAGGTCCCTTCCAACCCAAACCCCTCCAGGATTCTGTGATTCCATGTGTCAGTGTGCTGCTACAATTTCAAGCCAGAGAGGCTGAAGAATGCTGAGATACCTTGCTAAACCTTACAGTGCCAGAGTTTCGGGTGTGTTTGGCAGCCTGCTGGTACTGACCGAGCCCAGGCTTGATTAATGGGGGAGAAACTCTTCTCTCATAATAAAAGGGACCTTGAACTGGATTCCTCCTCTCCGGAGCGTGATTACCGGCGGTGCTCTTTCATCCTGACCGTGGGAACCCTGTAATATTTTATTTTTTTTTCCCCTCTCCTTTTCAAACACAGCCTAGGGGTGAGCCCATCCCACCTCCCACGAGCACGGGAAAAAAATCCACGTTCGGGGCGGGGTGCCGGCCGGCTGGGCCGGTCCTGGGGGGGGACGGAGGGAGGGATGGATGGGGCGGGCTAGTGATGCTGATGATGGAGATGGTGATGCCGCGGCCGGGGGCGGTCCCGGGGAGGGAGGGAGGGATGGATGGAGGGATGGATGGAGGGATGGGCGGGCTGATGCCGATGATGCCGATGATGCTGATGATGGAGCTGG
>JAWWTY010000123.1:1962070-1998816 GCA_035222235.1 Margarornis squamiger
CCAGGAGCATCCCAGGAGCACCCCAGGAGCATCCCAGGGGCATCCCAGGAGCATCCCAGGAGCACCCCAGGGGCATCCCAGGAGCATCCCAGGAGCACCCCAGGAGCACCCCAGGGGCATCCCAGGAGCATCCCAGGAGCCCCCCAGGGGCACCCCAGGAGCATCCCAGGGGCATCCCAGGAGCACCCCAGGAGCACCCCAGGGGCATCCCAGGAGCATCCCAGGGGCATCCCAGGAGCACCCCAGGAGCATCCCAGGGGCATCCCAGGAGCACCCCAGGAGCACCCCAGGAGCATCCCAGGAGCACCCCAGGAGCATCCCACGAGCCCTGAGCCAGCCCTGCCTCGCTGAGCACCACATTGTCCTCGGCCAGGAGCTCTGTCCAAGCTGGGCAGGGCAGGAGGGTGGCAGGACTGTTGTCCCCAGGGTGACACCAGGTGCTGGGTGATGCCCTGCCCCAGGGATGCCATGCAGGGGAGCAGCCCATGGACTCCAGCTCAGACAAGGCCACCTTGGTTTTAGGAAGGGAGGGTGAAGCACTGAGAGATCTTCTGGAAGTCCCCAGAGAGCCACCCCCAAACTCCACTCCTGCCTTACCTGAAGGACCATCCTCCAGCCTGATAGGAAATGGGCAATTTCTCAGTTCCCCAGCACCACCACCAAGTTTCTTTGGGATGGGAATCCTCCCATGGCCTTCTTCACATCCTGGGACCAGAGGGAAAACTGTCACTTGGCCATTGACCCCAAAATGGGGTCTGGCACATGGAGACGTGGATCCAGCACATGGAGATGTGAGTCCAAGACATGGGCATGTGAGTCCAGAACATGGGGATGTGAGTCCAGACCATGGGGATGTGGGTCCAGACCATGGAAATGTGGGTCCAGAACATGGAGATATGTGTCCAGAATATGGAGATGTGCATCCAGCACATGGAGATGTGAGTCCAAAACATGGGGATGTGGGTCCAGAACATGGAGATATGGCCAGGTACATGGGGATGTGGGTCCAGCACATGGAAATGTGAGCCCAGAACATGGAGATGTGAGTCCAGCAGATGGAGATGTGGGTCCATAACACGGAGATGTGGATTCATAACATGTAGATGTGGGTCCAGCACATGATGATGCAAGTTCAAAATACGGAGATGTGAGTCCAGACCATGGAGATTAACATGGAAGGGCCAATGGAGCACCATCCTTGGCCAACCAGAGATTCCCTGTTGTCTCCAAGGGCTTCAGGCTGCTCAGGAAGAGGAAGATCAATGCCCCTCATCAGTTAATCTGCAGAGACACCCAAGATCACAGATAAATCACAGATAAAAGCTGTTCCACCTCCTCCAGCAGGAACCCCTTCCCTGTGCTGCAAACCTCAAAGACACGGCACTAAGAGGAGACTTACGTGATTCATCTCTTTTTCCAAACCATGTCCTGAGCAGAAGACCCCTTTTTGTAGCCAGAGGCAGATTGTTTTGGCAGGCTGACCCCCCTCCTGAGCTCTTTGGGAGCTCATTGCAGTGGACTCAGGGTGCTCACACATCTGTGATTAGACACTCAACCTACAGATATTTTGGTTAACCTCCCTGTTTGAAATTCTCCCCAAACTTCCCGAGCAGGATTTTCTTGTCCAAGCGTTTGTGTTTTATAGCCCTGCTAAGATACTGCTTTATAAATAGCAAGAGCTTTATCTTGGCTCTACCCAACAAACTCAACTTAAAGCTAAATGCATAATTTACTGCAAATTAAACTTAATGGGACTGGAATAATTATGTTGACTTTTGGAAGTACTTAAGGATAAATACATGATTAGATATTTTGCACACCGTGAGGAAATATTTATTTCGAAATACAAATTCTTCCCATTGAGCCTTTGGATGGAACATTTAGAGGTGGCATGAGCAGCATAGAGATTACAGGCCCCTTCAATAAATCATCCCACAGCATTTGCAGCACAGGAGAGATGGGAAGTGTCTGGAAAAGTGTGGTGTCTGTGCTGCCAGTGATGGCATGGGGAGCTTGGCATGTCCCTGGATGGGGCACCTCAGCCTCCACTCCCTGTGCCCATCATGGAAGAAGCATCCTGGGCATCCCTGCAGAGCTGAGTGTCTGTGGCACCAAGGTCATCCCACAAGGTCATCCCACTCAGGGACCCATCACACACTTCTCCCCCAAAAATATCCCAGCTAAGGATGGATGGGTGGTCCGGGCACGAAGTTCTGCCCCAGGGATGGCAGTGGGACATGTTTGTCCCCAGTGCAACCTCATCAGCCAGGCGTGGGAAGTCTTGGCAGGGTCCCTGGAGGACAGGGACAAGAGGGGATGGAGAGGATGAGCCCAACCCCAGCCACAGCAGCCCTTGGCCTCGCACATCCATCACAGGTGATAAATGGGCCACTGTAACTAATTGCATTTGGGTTTTGCTTTAATGAATTAATCTGCCAAGGTTAATCAGGAGGGTTTAACACACCCTCCCCCAGCCCTCACTCTTAGCTCAGGGCAGCCTTTAAAAGGCCACATCAAAAGAAAAAAGCCAAAACCTGAGAGGGCTGAACTGCCCTGAGCTGCTGGGAGGGACAGGGGTGGGGTGGCCCAGGTGGGACCCCCACATTGGGAAGGGACCTGAAGCACTGAAGGAGAAGAGGAAAAAGGAAGCCTTTGCTCTGCCCAAAATTCCTTTGGGTACCTTGCTCATGACTGGGTGGACGAGATCTGGGCACCCTCCTGGCAACACTCCCCGTGTCCTGAGGATGGTTTTGGGCTGTGGGCTCTCCAGGGGCAGGATGGCCATGGTGGGGCTGGCAAGGACCAAGCTGAGCATCCACTGGGAATTCCAGCCCCTCTGGGCAGGGGGAGAGGGGTGAGACAGGGGTCCCACTGCTGGACTCCTGGCACATCCAGCACTGTCTGTCAGCCAGGATTAGGGAATGAGCCTGTGGATGCAACGAGAATATCCAGGTCACCTCCAACAATACCATGACATTGGCTTAGGGAAATCCTGAGCGGCTCCACGGGGCGTGTGTGCTGCTGCTAACAGCACAGAGGAGGCCCTGGGTGGCAGAGCAACTCCCAGGAGCCCCAAGTTGGGCACTGGATGGCACCTTTGGATTAGTTATTGAAAAGCAAAGTGCTCCTTTCAAGCTGCTCTAATCCCTCCAGGCCTGGCAGAGCAGCAGCAGGACCCCTCAAGCCATGCCCGTGCCAATGCCCCTTGGCTCTGGAGAACAGGGAAGGAAGAGTTCCACTCCATCCCATCCCCATCCCAGGGCTGTCCCATAAGAGGTCACTCACCAGGACACGCTGATGAACCAGAGGTGGGACAGGAGGGACATCTCCATGGGACACCTCCACAGGGTGAGGACCTGCACTGCTGCTCTGTCCTGGCTCCAAGGACCTGTCAGCTCTCCTGGGCTTCTCTTGGAGAAGTTGCAGGGATGAAGGAAGGAAGGACAATGATGCCACCCACCTCCCAGAGCTCCCAGGACCCCAGAGAGCCACCAAACCAGCAGCCACCACCCTTGTCCCTGCAGAACAGCTCTTTTCTTTACCTTGAAGAGCCATAACTCGTGGCCCGTGGTGGGAGCAGCTGCTGCCTCTCTTCATTACAGACCAGAGATGGAATGATGACCCTCATAAAGCAGGGGAAAGGCTTTTTCCTCATTAGCTCCTGGGGACAGCGAGTGCCCAACGAGCTGTGGCTGAAATACAGCTTGGGAAGAAGGCAGAGGGGACCACGGGGAGGAGGGTGACAAGCCACCACAGAACTCCAAAGTGGCTCTGGATGGGCCACCGAGCCCAGGACCAGGACCCTCAGAGCTGCCCAGCAAGAACCTTGCAGAAAAGGACCTTTCCTCTTATTTTTTACAGGTGTAAATTGATCAGATGGTTGTTTGGCAGGAGGGGAAAGGTGGCCTGGGGGCTGCAGTGTTGCTTCACCCCCTCCTGAAGTCCCCAGAAAGCCCCAAATCCCCCCAAGAGGGAAGAGGACACTGGAGCTCACAGGGGCCAACCCAACTCAAGGCCACCCTGCCCTCCAGGACAGCACCAGGGGCTTGGGGACACAGAGATCCTCCCCTGCCAGGGCTGACCTGCCCACCCCAAGCCCTTCCCAAGTGCAGGACTTGATCTGAATTTACATTATCCCCCTTTTTATTATTTATCGGTGAAGTGTAATTACTGCATCCTTCCCGAGCCTTAATTAAAGATGAAAAACAATCCTGACAAGTCAATTAGATTTTTTTTTTTCCCTTGGTCTCCATTAAATTAAGACTCAAGTGTTACTGGAAGTGTTTAATATCACAACACATTTAACTGAAGGCTGCTTTGTAATAAATAAATCACCAGAGACAAGGCAGGAACTTTTCCTGAAGGCTCTTCTTACCAACAGGGTTTCATTTTCCAGCTGGAAAACGCCCTGAGTTTCTTCTTCCTTTGCCAACAACGGCAAACTTCCACCAGAAGCACCCAAGGTGGGTCTTGCCCAGTCCAAGATCTCCAGGAGGACACCGAGAGCAAAGCTCTGCAAGCACAAGGCAACCCCATCTCCCCTTTGCCACGGAGGTTTTGGAGTCCTGGAATTTGGCCCTGCAAATTTATCCCCCCAAAATATCCTTAAAAAGCAAGATACGGCCAATATGAGAGAGGTTTTTGTCCCCCTGGTGCCTCGGGACTCCCCAAGCCACAGCTCCCAGATGAGAGCCAGAGAAAGAAATCCAGAGGCCATCACGAATTCGGAACATTTATTTATGCAACTGATTTTCTGAAAAGGAAAGAAAGCCAAAAAAAAAATAATAATCGTATAATAATAATAATAAAATAATTAAAAAACCCAGTGAACAAGAGCTGGATGTGCGTGGTACAATCCACAGCAGACACGGCCCTCCCTCCTCCTCCCTCGTGGGCCCAATCCCTTTGGCAGCACCTCTTGGATGCTGCTGGCTTTTTTGGGGTTTTTTTAGGATCACTTTTTCTGCATAAGGACAAAATTTGGTGGTTTTTCTCTGGGTTTTTCATTTTTTAATTTATTTTTTTTTTGGTTTGGTTTGGTTTTATTTAAAAAAAAAAAAAGAAAAGAAAAAAAGCACCACTCCAATCTGTAATACCAATAAACATTATCCATCTTAAGAACAGTATTTATATTTTTATAGAGAGATTTCTATATATATATTTCTATGTACAGCACGTCCTTGCCTCGTGTCGGAGGAGCTGGAGACGGGTTGGGTTTTATAGCACTTGGATTTCAAAGTGTGCCCTTCACCAGAGATGCCCTAAAAACCCAGAGACACCCAGCAAGGAGATATCAAAATAAAATTAAAAGGAAAAAATCTGGATTTTTAAAACATATATACAACTCCTCCAGCTTCTGTTGTCTCTGTAGGACCAAGTGGGGGTTCCATTTTCCACCCTTTCCTCTTTCTGGCAACACTTCACCTCCATCCCTGTGGGATGGGCCCTCCCTCTGGACCACAGGGATGATATGGGGGAAGATCTGGGATGAAGCAGCAACATCCCTCCAGCTCCCAGGGTTGAAGAGCCCCCAAATCATCCCATTCCCAGCGATTTCAGGGGCTCAGCTCAGCCATTCCACCCAAAACCAAACAATTTCTGCACCCACCATGCAGAACCTTCCCTAGGGCACCGTGGACACGTGGAGAGATGGGGACTGGGACGAGGACACGGATTTATTCCAAGTCAAGGCTTGTGATGTGAGTCCTGGTGTCCCCAGGTACTGGTTAACTGGAGCATTTGGGGGTAGAAAGGACCATTTGGTCACGGGATGGGCACATGACACGGTTAAAAGAATGGGAATAATGTTGTATAGCCCTTGGAATAAGTTGTTGTCTGGCTGGGAATCACTCAGGGAGCAGCTGAGAGAGCCAAGGGGCTCGGCCAAACCTTTGGATGCTGCTGAAATGCCCATCCCCACAGTGGGTGGAAAACCTCCAAGGGGAGGGAGGGCAGAGATGGATCTCACTGCTCTCCTTGAGCCTTGGAAGGTCGATGGAACATCTGGGTTTGCTCACCCAGCATTCCTGATTCCCTGGGGAGAATCCAGGATGAAGGATGGGGTTGCCCACATGCACCTCCAGCATCTGGAGGACAGTTTCTCCCCTGTTCTGCTCCATCCCCACCAAAAATAATGATGGTGAAGGGTTGGTTCTGCCTGGCCCTCAAGACACAACCAACCTCCCCTCAACTGGAGTGCAGACCCCAGCCCTGCATCCCTCTGGCTGCACCTTCCTGAGGCTGATTCTTCTATTGCCACCAGAACCCCCTGCAATTATCACAACATCAGACCAAGAAAGTGCCACCTCACACCCACCTGCAGCAGGAGGGAGCCAAAAAAGCACCAGGTACCTTCAGTCACCAGCCCTGGGTGGCACCAGGGCTCGAGGGTCTCCCCCTGCCCAGCCCCAACACACAGCAACACCTCGGGGGCTTCAGCACAGCCAACACCACCCCAAAACTGACCATCCCCAAAACTGACCATCCCCAAAACTGATGACCCCCAAACTGACCACCCCCAAACTGACCATCCCCAAACTGACCATCCCCAAATTGACCATCCTGCTCCACCAGCCCCAGCAAAAGCCAAGAGCATCAAGAACATCCAGGAGGTACAAGGGATGGACCTGAATTGTGAGGATTTTGCCTCAAATGCAGCGATTCCCAAGGGAAGGGCCCAGAACAGCCCCGTGGGCTGGTGCCTTTGGGTCATCAGGAGGAATGAGGAGCTACAGATGCAGAGGATGGTGTGGAGGTGAAGGGGAACTGCCCCTTCCAAAGCTTTGCAAAGGTGCCAGGAAGGTCCAGGTGGGTCCCCGCAGAGGGACATGGCCAGTGCTCCCCATGGCCAGGGCTGGACACACAAAGGGTTGCAACTCACAGGACTAAAACAAGCGGAGCTCAAACTCGTGGTGAGAAGGGGCAGAAACTCAAGAGCTCCTGGAAGGGTCTTTGTCTTTGTCCCCCCAGAGGGCAGAACCCTCCAGTAGCCACCGAGCTCCTCGGGAGCAGCTCCAAATCCACGCTCCATTAAAAATCCAACATCTCTTCTCCCAGGATCCATCCTTCCCTGCTGGGAAACAGCCTCTGCTCCTCTTGTCCTCCTCTTCCTCCCCAACCTGGGCTCCTCTGCCAGCTGCTTCAGGGGCCACATCCTGCACACGCCGACCCCACGGCCGTGACTCCGAGGAACGGGATGAGTGGTGGCACCCAACCTGCCAACGCTCGGGGCAGGGAGGGAAGGTGGAGAGCAGAGCATGGAGATGGAGAGCGGCCAACACATCCAACACATCCAACACATCCAAGGCATCCCCACGTCCTTGCGTTTCCTCGATCCGATGGGTTTTCCCCTTGGGTCCTTCGCTGTTTCCCTGCCCAGCTGCGGCAGGAACACAACGTCCAGCTGGGAGATGCACAGTTGGCACGACCCCTGTGCCAGCCCTTGCCACCCCTGTCCTGGCCAGGTGCTATCTGGTCTCCAGGGACTCCAGGTATTCCAGTGCTATGTCGTAGCAGAAATGATACTGCTCCTGTTTGGGGAGAGGAGAGGAGGTTACAAGCCCGAGTGAACAATTTCCCAAATCTGTCCCTGTTTGAGGCAAAATATGTGTCAAGAGCCCCGTGAGGGGGTCTGTGGGATGTCAGCCCTTGCTGGGGCTGTGTCCCTCTCCAGGCTTCATGACAGTCCTTCAGAAGCCAAAGCCACTCTTGGCAAATAACACCCACGGTTGGTGTTGTCCATGTTGTCCCCCAGATCCAAAGGCACCACATGCAACAAATTCCCAGTATTTGGGGACAAATGGCACCTTTGCCTCCCCCAGAGGATGGCCAAGGACTCTGGCATCCCCCCAGCCATGAAAATACAGTTTATAAAGCACCCCAGGGTACAACCAGGAGCAGCACTGGGGGCTCAGTGACCACCATCACCCGTGTCCAAGCCCCCCATCACCACAGTGGCTGTCATGTGTCACCCGGATGGTGGCAGAGCCATGGGAACAATGCAGTTTGGGGTCAGAGATGTCTGAAATAAAATCCCAGGCAGGAAACTGAGGGGAGTTTTTGTTTCTGAGCTCAGCAGAGGCTGGAATTGGTGAGTGCCAAGGTGACCACCCATGGTCCAGGTGGATGGAGATGCCCTGCCCTGGCTGCCAGGACATTCCTCATCCCAAATTCTCCTGCTGCTGATAAAAAAAGTGCTGTTTTCCATCCCCAGCAGGGATTCGGTCTGGGCGTTTGCTTTGCGTGGGAGGACACGTACGAAGGGAAGTCCCAGGAGTTTCAGTCCCAAAAATCCCAATTTTCCAAGGGAAATGCCAAGCAAATGAGCATTTTAGTGCTCAGGTCAAAGTCTGACCTGCCTGTGACAGAGCCAAGGGGGGAAGCTCCTCTCCAAGCCCACAGAAAGACCAGGCTCGCCCTCCCATCTTTTCCCAAGAGACCCATGAACGATGTCAACATCCTCCCACCTTTTGCTTCCCTCCAGGGAACGCCCAGCATGGGTTTTCTAGCAAAAATCCCTGAAATGGGGCTTGCCCAGGCAGTCTCATCCATCCTCACCCTCCCTTCCATGACCAATTCCCGTGCTCTCCTGCCCTTGTACAACCCCCAGCACAGGAAACCCCAGGAACGCTCCCACCTTGGCGGTGCCCAACCCCACGAGCAAAACTTGCCAGAGTGGGGGGAAAAAACCCAAATAAATCAGGTTTTTGGTGCTGTTACAAGCGCTGGGACATCTGGTGGGAGCAGGGAGGGAAAGGGGAGAACTCATCTCCCCAAATCCCAGCCACAGGACAGGGATTGCAGCTCCAGCACCGGCACGAAAATCCTGTTATCCCACGCGGGTGGGCGGCTGCTCAGGGATCCCAGGTGGGAGCAAGGCAGGGGGAGAGAAGGACTTCAAAGAGAAGAGGCCGTGACAGCTCAGCTTAAAAGCACATAATGCTTTTTGGATTAAGAAAAGGGATTGTTTTCATTTATCATCACATAAAAATAAAGCCCGGGGGCAAACGGAGGGGAAGAGGCGCAGGCAGCGGGAGGTGCCTCGTGCTGGGCTGGGGCTCCTTCCACGAGGATGGATCCGGCCTCCCAGGGACTCTGGGACATTGAGATTCCCAGAATAGCTGGTTCAGGTTCATTTGAGGCAGGAGCACGCTCGTGTCCTGATGGGAAACGCTGCCTTTTTTTAATACCTTTGCAATTGAGCCCAATGGGTCTGGTGGCTTCATGCTTGTCACATCATCTTCCCATTACGTGCAGCCCTCCCCCTCCCTCACCTTCTCCTCGGCTTTTAATTCCTAATGCAAATCACATCCCCTCCTCAAAACCATTTCATCTGGCAACTTGGGGATTTTATAATGCAAACAGGCTAAACACTTCCAGCTGACTTGCTTTTAAAACATTATGAGGCACCTGGATTCCTCCACCACGGACACGTGGCCACTCCATCCCCTCTTCCATTATTGAGGGCCTCATTTAGGGCAGGGCCTTTTCCCCCTGACCTGCTGCCACCTCCAGCCTCCTCCTCCTCCGTCGCTGATCCCAGCATTCATTTCACTCCAAATGCTCATCATTCCTTTTAGAATTCCTACAGGAATTTATCTGACTGCCCCTCAGAGAGGCTCCCAGCACCACAAACCTTCCAAACAACCACAGTTCCATCCCCTGAGTCGACGTGAAGCTGCCTTATGACTCTTGGGAAGGATTTCCAACAACCCCAGTGCTGACCCCATGCTGGCACGGCAGGATGAAGACAAGCCCGTAATGCTCATCAAGGTTTGGGATGGAAAAGGAGGTGTTTTGGGAACTGAGCAACCCCAACACCCCTCCACCCTGCTGGCCCCAGCAGCCAGGGTGGGTGTTGGTGGTGTCTGGTGCTTACCAAGGTCTCCACCATATTTGGCTTGTAGTTACGGAGGGTCTTTGCAGCATAGAAAACATCTGCCATGTTGTGACACTTGATCATCTCCAGGATCATGGTGGAGGCACAGAAGGTGCCACTCCGGCCACCTCCATTCCTGGTGGGAGAAACACACGTGTCGTGGGGACAAAATGGCACTAGAGAACCATCCTGCCCCCTCTAAGTCCCCCTTTCTCTATCTGACCCTGTGAGATGTCCCAGAGCAGGGGTTTGTATCCCAGAGTCTTCTCAAACTGGGGGACCTCAACCTGCCCCCCAGGGTAGTAGGAGCTGTGATCCTGCCCTCCAGTCCTCACAAAAGCATGAAAACACCTTTTTGGACCATCAGAGCTGGATCCTGGACCATCTGGGACAGTTTCCAGCCCTACCACGGATCAACATCTCGTGTGACTTTGTGGAAGCTGCTGGGACCCTCCTCCCTCCATGGGATGGTGACCAGGCACCCTCCCACCTTTCACCTCCCCAAATCCCACACCACCACAGGTGATCCCTGGCAGCAAAGGGAACAGGGCAGAGGAAGAGAGAACATGATGCCAGTGCTTTACAAAGCACGTTCTCAAATTGTCTCTCAGCTAATGAAGAAGGACAAGGCTGTAATTAATTTTTGACTCACGGCTCGCCTGCTGTCTCTGCCCATCTGTGGACGTGCCAGGTCCCACCCGAGGGTGTCTGTGAGCCAAACCCACTGGGAGCAGGGGGATGGAGACCATCCCCAGGCTGGCTGGGGCTTGGAGCAACCTGGTCTAGTGGAATGAGAGGATCTTTCCGTTCCCTTCCAATCCAAACCATTCCATGGTTCTACGTCCCCCTCGATGGAAAGCAAAGGAGGGAGTGGCACAGCTCCTGCCACGTCCCTTTGGAGCCTGTTGCATGTGTGGGACATGGTGACAGGGTTGGGACCTCTGCCAAGCCCTGCTGCAGGACAGGGGACAGGCAGGGAGGGCAGGGATGATGCCAGGGTGTCACTCCCACCAGGCATCCATCTCATGGAGGAGGTTTGACAAGGTGCCTCACCCAAAAGTCACGCTGTGACAGAGGTAACAGCATCTCGGGGCAAAAGTCACCCCAGTGAGGGTCTTTTAGAACTGTGGACGTGGCAGCTGGTGGCATCTCCCCCCCAGCAGAACCTGCTCCTCCCCAGGGGACACTCACAGGCAGTGCACCACGGTCCTGCCATCCCCACTTTCCTTCTGCCACCTCTCCACTTGGGCCAGGAGGTGCAGGAAGGACTTCTTGGAGTCTGGGGTGTCTCGATAGGCTGACCACCGCAGGTACTGGAAATGCCGGACCATCAGGTGCCCCTCCTGCAACTAGAAAAGCAAAACTCATCAGCTGGGACCCCCACTTGCTTCTGCTGGAGGTTTGGTGGACTCCAAGAAGGGTTGGCCAGGCATGGACAGCGGAGAAGGAGATGAAAACCCTTTCCTGGTGCTTTGAGTTGGATAGTTCCTCGAGCTCACACTGGGGTCCCACCACCCCATTGCAGCCAGGGAAAGATGTGGATTATCCCACCTCACTGTACCTCCTCAAACTTGTAACCAGCCCCCCTGAGCCTCCCCAGGGCTTCTCCATCACATCTCTTCTTGCACACCGAAGACCCGTGGGGATGTGTCTCCATCCTGCTCGCTGTTCACCAGGAGGCTGCTGAGGAACTGCCACCCACAGAGGCAGGAGCTTAATGCCTGGTAATCTGGTTAGTTTGGGAAGCTAAGCTGGTTAGCTGGATCCAGGAGGAGGATTGAAAACATCCACGGAGCCAAAGGAGGCCGGGCTTTAGCCAGGCAGATGTGGAGCCCTTGCACAGGAGGGCTCGAAGCATCTGGAGGATGGGATGGGATGGGATGGGATGGGATGGGATGGGATGGGATGGGATGGGATGGGATGGGATGGGAGCACAGACCACATTCCAGGTGCAACTCGGGGCTTGGCAGCACGTGTGGGGACACACACTGGAGAAGAAAGGGGGGTCAGGCACAGAGAGGGCTCTGCCCACCCAATTTTGCATGCCTGATGAGCAGGATGAGCACCAGACCTTCTCCAACCAGCAGGACCAGGTATTCCCATGGCTCTGCAGGGAGCTCCAATGTGGGGACTGCGAACTGGGGGCATTCAGTGCCCACTCCAACCTGCACACCCCAAACAGGGGCATTTCTGCACCTTTTGGGAGCTTTTCTTCATCTTTCCAGGAGCTTCAGTGTGGGTTGGTGATGGGTTGATCACCTTGGACTCCAGTTTTTGCTTGCAGCTTGAAGCCAGGAAGGCAGAAGGGGGAGGATGAAACAAGTGGAGTCAAAACAAGAGAAAATTCCTCTGACAAGCCGGGAAGGAAAGCTTTGGGATGTGTTTTGAAGCTGAGGTGAAAGCTCTGGAGGACTTGTGACATCCCCTGTGCTTGATTCCAGCCAGCAAGGCTTGGCACGAAGTGGCTCCAAGCAATCTGTTCCCTGGGGAATCTCCTTTTAGATCCCGAGATTTCCCTCCCTCCCGCTGGATTGAGCACAGAACACATTCCACCACCTGGGAGCAGAGCCTGTTCCCTGTGGGATTCTCTGCTGACACCCAGGAAATGCCAGATGCTCCCACCAAAACCCTCTTTGCATTCAGAGTCCAGATAATCAGGATTTATCTCCTGTGGCCCCAGCCACCCCTCCAAAGCACCTTCCCAGCCAGGCCATCAGCCAAGCCACACGCTCCCTTCCAAGCTCCCTAATTCCCATCTGCCTGATGACCTTCACTGGGGCACTGGCCTCGGCCTCGTGGCAACCCTCAGGAGTTTAAAGCCTTCAGGGATGTCACCTCTCCCTGGATGACTTCTGTAGGTAAATCAGCTTTGGTTTCTCCACGCACAGCTCTGCACCCACACAGGCTTTTCTTCCCAGTCCGTGTCCTTCCCCTGTTTCCCTGCGTTTCTCTTCATTTCAAAGCAAGGTGAGCCAGCCAAGCATCCAAGCTTGCTAAAAAAACTTCGGGAGTCTTCTCACCCTGCAGGAAAACAGCTCTTCTGGTGCTGTGCCCATGTGAGGAGTCTCCAAGCCACGATACATGTGTGGCAGGGCAGAGATGGACCTCCAGGCAGGAGGAGAAAGGTCTTCTACAGTTTTGCAAGGAGCTGTGAACTCCAGAAAGGTTGGATGGAGCAATGGCAATTTTACAGGGTCTCCCCTGCCAGGAGAAGAGCTGGGACTGCATCCTCTGGAGGAGCTGGATTAGGCTGAAGACATCAGCATCCCGGGGGGACCTTCTGGCTCTCTGCAACTCCCTGACAGGAGAGGGGAGCCAAGGGTGGGTCAGGCTCTGCTCCCAGGGAACAGGGACAGGAGGAGAGGGAACGGCTTCAAATTGCACTGTGGGATGGTGTAGGTTTGATATTAGGAAACAGTTCCCCACCAATGGATTGTCCATCCCTGGTAGAGCTGCCCAGGGCAGTGGTGGAGTCACCATCCCTGGAAGCGTTCAAAGGTACAGAGATGTGGCACCTGAGGACATGGATTAGTGGTGGCCTTGCAGTGCTGGGTTAACAGTTGCACTCGACGATCTTTGAGGTCTTTTCCCACCAGAAGGATTCCATGATTCCATGATCTACAGCTCCATTCAGTTACCCAGATGGGCAATGACCAGCTCCAGGACTGTGTGGCCTCACTGGGTGCATCATTGTTCTGCTCTCCAGAGAAGGTCTCCAAAATGGCCCAGAGAGGTTGTGGACTCCCCATCCCCAGAGGTGTTCAAAGCCAGGCTGAGCACGTCTTGGAGCAAACTGGTCTAGTGCAAGTGTCCTTGCCCATGGCAGGGAGGTGGAACAAGATTGTTTTTAAGGTCCTTTCCAACCCAAACCCTTCTGGAATTCTATGGTTCACATACAGCAGCTCTTGGGGATGCCCAGCCCTTCCCCCAAAAAAGTGACCCACCTGCACATGAGCTCATCCAACCCTGACACTGCTGCTGGGAGATGCCTGGGGGCACCTGGGCAGACCTACAGGAAGCCCCCCCTGACCCTCCTTCACTGCACAGAGCCAGAGGAGAGACCCTCACCCGTGTGATGTTCTGCACTCGGAAGAGACGGGACACGATGTCCTCATCGGCCGCTCCCGAAACGTACTCCACCTCCATGGGGCCGTAGTGCTGGAGCCCTGGCTCGGGCCAGTACTGCAGACAGGGCTGTGGAGACAAGAACAACAGCTCACCACCACTGGGAACGTGTGCTGGGACATGGGGAAGGACATCAGACACGACAGGCAACCAGGTGGGTGGTGCTGGACACCAAGGAGGGGCTGCTGGCACAGGGGTGGCCCCAGGGTGGACCCACAATGCCAATACTCACACAGCACCCACAGTGGATGGATGGAGGGATGTATGGAGGGAGGGAGGGAGGGAGGGAGGGAGGGAGGGAGGGAGGGAGGGAGGGATGGATGGCTGGGCGGGGTGATGCCGATGATGCTGGTGCCGGTGACGGTGATGCCGCGGCCGGGGGCGGTGCCGGCGGTCGGGGCTCGCACCGCCCGCCCCCTGCGCAGCCATGAGGCTGTGCCGGCCCTTTGTTCCCGGGGGTCCGCGGCCGCCCATCCCCATGGCCTGAGCAGCGGCAGACGGGAGGAGGAGGAGGAGGAGGAGGAGGCGCTGTTGCCAGCAGGATGCGATGGGGAACTGCTGGGCGCAGTGGTGCTGCGGGCTGTTCTTCCGGAGGGATGCGGGCCGGCTCCAGCGCGGCGGAGGGTGAGCGGGATGCAGGGCTTGCCCCTTTCCCCTCCCCGGGGCGGGGAGGGTGCCGGGACCGCCCGGCTCCGCCTTCCCGGGGCCCCCGCGGTGGTGGGAGAAGGGGGTCACGGGCGGTGCGGGGTCTGGGTACCACTCGCCGCCTCCCGCACGGAGCCGCAGCATCCCGGGGGGATGGAGGGGGATGGACCCCGCGGGGATCCCTGCGGGTCGTGCTAAAGGCACTTCCAGGGTAGCCGGCTCCGTGGCCATTCTCCAGCCGTGCTGTTTTTTCCGGCAGGAGGTGCTTAGGAAGGTTTTTCAGGTCACTTGCCAAAACCCGGGCAGGCCGGCCGCGTTTGTGCGGAAAAACACCCGGTTTTCTGCAATGTGGGCTCGTCTTCCCTGTGAGTCAGAGGCTGAGACGATGCTGGGGTGAACCGGGAGCAGAATGGTTCAGATGAACTCATGTCTCTTGCAGAATGGTTCGAGTGAAGTCATACCTGCTCAGATCTCTTGTAAATGTGTAACCCCAGTTTCACTCTGCAACAGCAGTGTGCAAACAGGGGAAGGCAATGCTGCCTGTAGAAAACACCTGGGGTCTTTTTTCCCATATACTGGCTAGTCATTCATACTTATATATATTGCTTGTTTCTGATGTATTAGAATAGAAGTAGTTCTGGACAGACACAATGAGCATTTCACATGTTGCAAACCCGTGGCCTCTTATTTCACATCAGCTCTGGCAGGCAAGTCTCACCTTCTCCTAAAAGGGCTTCAAGACAAGCTGCTTCTCAGCGAACTGGGTGAAAAACCAGGGCAGTGTGTGTAGAGGATACCTGCTTGTATTTTTAGTGCTCTCGCAGAGGGTAGGAGAACGTCTGAAATGCCTCGACAGCAGGCATCAGTCTCTTGTGCTCTGAAAAAAACCCCAGATAATAGTTAAAAGGTTCTTCCTCCACATGTGGGTTTTTTTCAGTCTCCACTCATAGGCTAATACCCCAAGTCTTCAAATTAGATTGCTACCAAATTATGCACATTTGGCTACTTCTGGAAAAGCATAATGTAATAATGCAGCTTATCGACTTAAAGATTATTTCAGTCACTCAGCTCCTTCCCCCCTCACTTCATTATTTTTAGATGCTCCAAAATCTGACTGCAAGAAATAAACTCCCAATTAAATAATTAAGTATAGAGTTTTTAATGAGTGTTTTGATAACCTGCAAGATTATAAATTGCCTTGCTTAAAATATATGTATGTATGGGGTGCTGCAAAGTTAGTCTCTGTAATAACTTTGGGTCTTTGAAGCTCACGTGTTTGTGAAGCTGAAAATCATTTACCCGGTGCTGTAAACTGGAATTGCACTTATGTTAACAACACAGATGGTCCCGAAAGAATTTCCTGGGTCTTAGATTCCTAATGGCATTGGCTCCTGCACATCACAATACACACAAGGGCAGCAGAGAAATTGCTCCAAGTGTTCATGCCGCGTGTCCCAGTTACACCTGGCGTGTAGTGCGGGAATTCAAGTGGCCTTTCCCCCCTGGTTTCACAGCAGTGAATCCACTGGAAGCAGTTCCTTGGTGGCAGGAAATGTTGTGCAACAAGGAACAAGTGGGTTGTGCAACAAGTTGCCAGGGGAGACGTTCCCTAAACTGACTTCCAAAGAAAAATGAGATGGAGATGAAATAGGATATGATTAAAATAATCCAGGCTTTGGCTGGTTGTGTTGCCTTTATTATTGTGGAAGTAGGTGTTGGTTGCAAGTACTGAACGATCTTTTGTGCAAGTGCAGAAATCCCTGAGGCCCTGGGTTTATTCCTGGGACCAGTCAGCACTTGCAACTGGAAACCCTGGTTTTCGAAACAGTTCGATGAAATGGATGTTGGACTGGAGCGTGTTTACATTTGAATGCTCTTCTGGGTGATGGCCAAACCTCTTTGGCTGGGTGAAAATGTGTTCAGGTAACTTAATGCTGGACTGGGTTTTCTAGAGGACAGTGACAACTGTCCTCTGTAAAAGAATCAAAATAAACCAGGGAGAATTTTGATTAAAGAATCCAGGAGGAGATGATGCCCTGTATAAAATTAGACCATGATTTGTTTGGGGGTGTTTTTTTTGTAGTTGAAAAGTTTTGTCTTAACCTCTTTTTAGACATTTTTCTGAGCTTCAACCTTGTAGCTGTGCCAAGGGATCAAAATAAAATGTACTGTTGGACACTGGTGTTGTACAAGGTGCCAGGAAAGAGTTAAGTGCCATGATGAGCAACAGCATTTTCAGAATTGCCTGAAATCATGTTTTTTGAGAAAAAATGTATTGAAGGGATTGCAGAACACGCTGATAGTCTGTAGATGTCAAGTCCAGCATCCTGATAAGTAATTTCATTTCATGAAGGTTTTAGTTTCTCCTCCAGTTCTGCAGAAAATGTTGACATGCTTTTGCCTCTTTCCACAGCTCAGGTTAACAAATCAATGTGTTGAATACACGAAGATTTTATGGTTATTTTTTACTTACTTAACATATTTTAGAAGCTATTTTAAATTTCCAGGCTCATTTTCCTTCTGCTGTGTTTTGAAGACCATTCTGTAGTGTAACTGTAGACTTGTTTTTTCAGATCCAAGTATTTTAGAACATGTTCAACAGGAGAACATTTCACTATAGAGGTGAGTGCTTACAATTTTAGTGATCTAAGAAAAAAATGGGAAAAGCTGAATCCCGGCAATGCCTTTTAACACTTTTTGCAGCTGATGAACACTGAAATATTCTGGGTTATTCCAGACCAAACTGATGCTGCACTGGGTGAAATATAGTGCCTCTTACAGCACCTCAGAACATTAATACATCATCTCACTTGACTCCCTTATCTGGGAAGAAAAGAAGTATCTGCTGTGATCAGATACTCATCACCAGAGCATCCCACAGTCTGCCCGTTGCATCTGTCATCTCTTGTGTGTTGGGAGGGATTTTTCTGCTTGTCTAAGTGCAGAATATTTAGTTCTTGGTGGCAGGATCATGAATCAGACCGTACAGAAAGAATCTGATGAGGTTCCCTTACAGTTTGTTCACTACTGGGGTCCTTCCTCAGCCTCCAAATTTCACCCCTCTTTGCCAAGGGTAGTGTAAGGTTAATTTGCATAAGTTGAAATTCTTGGAATAACCTGGTTTACTTTCTCTGAATGTTTCCTATGGTCTGGAAGTCCTAGACCACTCAGATTGCCCCTGTTAATAACATTAATTACTGTAAATGAGTGCTTTGGCTTTCAACAAGGTGGGCAGATATATATGGTGGAGGAATTCTGTTTTGGTGTACAAGTTCCAGTTGTGAGAAGGTTTTCCTTCCACGGAAATACGACAGGGAAGAGAAGGCTTTGTTCTCCTCCCAAATTTTTAGGTCAATAAGGAGTTTTGCTGTAGGTAATGACCTCCGTATCTGTGTCTCATGGACTGACTAAATTTAGGATGACTGTACTAAAAACGGTACAGATAATTTCTATTTGCCTTTTTTTTTTTATGTGATAGTTGAACTCCTGCTGGACAAGTGTGTGTAGCTTAGAATGCTTTGGCTTTTAATTTGGTCTCTTCTTCTCTTAGGAGAATGTAATATTTAAGAAACATTGGTAAGAAGGCAGGTCCTACCCTAATAATTCCTCTAAAAGTAGAGGCTTTCATAAATGCTGTCACAGTCCCACTCGTCATCAGAGTAGTGTTTTAAAAAGACAAATGAAATGTATAATCATATTTGCTGTATGCTTTTAGTGACTTATGATATGAAATTGTAAATGTTATTTACTTCTTTTCCTCTGCAGTTTGAGAACCTGGTGGAAAGTGATGAGGTGGGTACCTGGGGCATCATGTGAAACCTGCTCCTACAACCCTTTAAACTGATTACAAGATCTTTATCTTCCTCCCCCTTTAAGCTGTGTTGTTGACTTACATCAGAGAGGTTTGCTTTTTTACTTTTAAGTTTTCCTTGCTCTAGGAATGAGCATTTAACAGTTTGGGTGAAGACCTAAGAGAAGAGGTTGTTTTTGGGGAGTATGGGAAGTAACTCTTTCAGGAAGAGAGCACTGTGCACTTTGGGAAGGCAAAAAGAAGAGGCGGAGGGGGAAAGTGTGTTTTGGAAGACTTACACCAGGAGCAAATTCTGCTTTAACTTCTTTCTCTGGCTGAGAACATAAATGGACTTGGGTTGCTTTGCTAAGAAAATATGTGGGAATGCCCTGTCTTTACAATTACAGGTCAACTGGCTGCACACTACATCAGAAAAATAGAAGTTGGCCTTAAAACTTAACTCTTAAAAATGTAACACAGCTTGTTAATGGGCAGGACACACAGCACATTTTCAATGTATTTAAAAAACATGAGGACTAGTAGTTCAGTTCCTGAAATACACCACCAGAATATTTATTTTCAGTTGGAAGTACTTACTTGTTTTCCTTAGTCAGCCACTTCAGTTGATTGCATAACAAGATTTATTTTTGTTTTAATTCCAAATAAAAACAGTGGATTCCACCCCCCAATTGTAAAGCCAGTATATGGGAGAAACTACGATTTCACATTGGGTTTTTTAAAAGGTATTGATTGATTGGTGGGATTCTCAAAAAATCAGACTTTTTTTGTTTGTTTTTAATTTCAACAGGGAGAAAGCCCAGGAAGCAATCACAGGTAAGACCTGGAGATTCAGGACCGCTCCTTCCCTCTGCAATAAACAAAATGAAGTAAGGCACAAACAAGGGATGAAAACAAGTAAGCCAAAAAGTGAGATTTAGACTGCAGTGATAATAATCATTCCATTCTAGTGGGTCTGGTAGCAAGCCATGTGTTGAAAATACGTTTTCCATAAAGATATAAATAATATATATATTGTAATAATGAGGAGAGACAGCATTACCCTGAGCAAACTGGAACGTTGGGACTCTGTTCTCAGGGGGAACAGCTTGTTGGATCTGCATTAAAGGGCCAGCCAGGAAAGACCACATGGATATGTTAAAGTGCAAATCAGGGTTGTCGTGCATGAATAATAGATGGAGCCTTTCTGTGTTTCTCCCCTGCTTTTAGACCTCTGACTGAGGAAGAAATTGCTGATTTGAAAGAGAGACACTACGACTCCATTGCTGAAAAGCAGAGAGTTGTTGACCTGAAGCTTCAGTCAGAGGTAAGTGGTTACAATGGCTAGTCCAGTAGGGATGGTTTAAAAAGTTAAAATCAACCATGAGCACCAGGAGAGTCCGCAGAACAATTGGATTTTGTTCATCAGTTGTACATTTTCATGTCTAAGAAACACAGATTACTTCTTTTTAATAGCCTGTTAGCTGAAAAATGGAATGAATAGGTTGGGTCTCTTATGGAAAAAATTTGCATAATTTGTTGTTTTGTTGCAGTGTTGCAGCAATTAATGGAATATGATGTCGAATATAATGTAGAACTGGAGGGATTTTTAATTGAGTGCCAGTGAATTATGGAAGTGAAAAGATTTAAATCCTTCACTGTGCAGTTCATATTGAAATGCAACTAGCTTACAGCAATTCACTAGTAGTGATGTTTATTCAATAGTTACCTAAATTTCTCGGGATGTTTGGTGGGGGAGAAGCTGTTACATTCAGTTAATGCTTTAGCTGCAGTCAATTTTATTTTATTTTTGTTTTCTAGCTGCTTTTCCTTTGTTTTATTGCACTTATGGCTTTATTGATAGGAAGATAGATAGGTTCTGCTTTTGTTAACCATTACTGTTTTGTTCATATACAGTTAGCCTTACAAGAGGAGAAGTTAAGACTAGAAGAGGAGGCTTTATATGCTGCACAACGTGAAGCAGCCAGGGCAGCAAAGCAGAAAAAGCTCTTGGAGGTGAGGGGAAAAAGACCCCAATATATATCAGAGCCTCTGTTCTCTTTCCATGTCTGCAGACTTCCCTAATATCCTTCCCATCTCAGGAAACCTAACGAGGAAATGGCTTTGGCTTGTAAAGTGGAGAAAGAAGTACAAGATTTGAAAGTACAGCTGCTTGGAGCAGCTGAAAATCACCATAATTGTTTGAAGCAGCTTCTGTCGCCAAGTATAGATTTTGAATGAGTTATAATTTTAATCTATAATTAGCTTAACACACTCCTTACATAACACGTAGAAGTTACTGATCTTAAATGTGAAATGATCTGTTAAAATGATGGTTAAAACCTCCTGAAATTAAGCCCACGTTATGGTATCATTTCGACTTGTGAAATGTACTTTATATATATATACATATATATATATATGTGCACTTAATTGTTCCTTATCTCCCTGGTTTGTGCTGACCCTGCTTTTAGAGTTTTCATGTAATATTTACGTCACTAAGCATAGCTCTCATTTCACTTTTCTCTTTCTTTCCTCTTGCCATTTGGTGTGGGAGGGTTAATTCTTTCTGACCTTTTTGCCTGCCTCTTTTTTTTGTAATACTTTTGGTCTATATAAAGCCAGCAAAAGTAGATTATTGTTTTTTTCTTATAGCATTAACTGGTTTTTGTAGAAGTTCTGTGCAAGAAATGCTATTTTTCTTGACTTTCAGTGTTTTTAATATGCACTTCCTTCAGTCAGGACATAAGATAGAATGGATTATAGAGATTTTAATTTCCTCTTCATGTAAAATTAGTGCCACTTATCTCCTGTACAAATAAACCCCTCAAAACCCATAAGGATTATGTGGATTTCTAAGGAAGCATTTTTGTGTAGATATGCATCAAGCACTTAGCCCTTCTAGATAAACCAGAGCCTATTTTTGAATGCATCTCTCATCTCATCTTGTGGGCACAAATGGGAAAGTGGCTTTTTCCTTGGAAGTATGGCCTCCTTTAAAACTCATTTGGCTTGCTGATGTTGCCCTACTAAATGTCAGGGTTTGTAACAGCAGAGAATTTTAATATATGTGTGTCCTGGAACTGACAGTGCTAGATTCTGGTATGTGACCTGGCAAAATGGGGAGATAATTTGACTTGGATATCGTGTGGGTATATGAATCTTGAAAGAAAATTGTTGCATCCGTCAGTGATTGATTTTGACAGACTTGTTGACTATGTTAGTGCCAAACTTCTGTCTGTTTCTCCACGGGGACTTAAGTCTTCTCACCTAAAAACTACCATAATGTGATTTTTCTACTTCTACACTTACCAGTTCCTTACTGGTTTCAATCTGCAATTACTATTATCATTTTTCAAATATCCAAGATGGAAAGTGTGCCAAAAAGCAAAGCCATCATCATCTTGGGATTGAAAAATACTACATCCAGTACAGTTATCTCAACACACTATTTACCCAGCAAAGAGCAATTCGTAGATGAAGCTGACATTAAAAATTCTGGTTTCTTTACCCCTGCTTTTCTTTGGCAGAGACAGATCCATTAAGGCTGAGAAGAGGTTTTTCAGAGACCTGTCTCTAAAACAACTTTTTTCTTAGTCTTGGTCATTGTCAATGAACAATTACTGTTTCTTAAGTGATTTCCCTTTATTCTGAGAGTTTATGTGCCTGGGTTTTATGCTCCCATCTTTTCAAGGCAGGAAAAAGAAACTTTTTAAACCCCAAAACTTAAGCAGAACCCTACTTCCATGCCTGTTGTTCCTTTAGTAACTAAAAAGAAATGCACTGATGGCTTGTCTTGCATTTTTCATTCTGGTTTTGCCTAGTGATGCCATGAAAGCTTTAAGAGTGTGGAGTTATTCAATTCTTTTGGCCCAGCAAGGCAGCAAAGCTGTTATTAAGATAGATAAAGCACTTAGTGCTGAGGAAATGGGATAAAAGCATTTGTAAGGAATATTTCTCCTTAATATAGGTAGGGTGACTTGTGTGCACGGAGCAAAACAAATCAAACATCACTCAGGTGTCAGTTGTGAGTTGAAAATACCTGTGGCTTAAGAAGACAATAGAAAAAAAGAGAGCTGCAGTCATGACTCAGGTGGTTCTAAGAAGTGATGTTTGGGGTTTTTTTTCGGGATGCATTTGAAATAGGTTTATTGAGAGCTCTGTTTTGAGTATATGGCTCTTGAGTGATTGCATTCAGCTTTTTCAACAATGTACTTCTCTTGATAGCAACGTAGGCAGCAAAGGATCACTCAGAGAGCACATGCTGTAAATAATGGAGAGTTTCAGAGGTAAGAGATCACGTTTTATTCATGATAAGTGAGAACCTTCACTGTTTGTACTCCTGCTCCTCATCTGCAAAGTTAAGGAAGGGGGTAGTTTGCATTCATTCTGGTTTTCACTGAAGTTATTAAAAACTGAACCTACTCCCAGCCACTAATACATATATACACATAAAAACTAGAATTTAATATTAAAAAGGTGTTTATATGTAAAATCTCAGCTAATATAAAAATATCTTTATTATTCAGAACTCTGCTTGAAATGCCCAATAGAAATACACTAATTGAATGGGTTATGTAGTCTGCCTGTTTCTTTGTTAATATTATTGATTTAATTCTCTTCACTGCCACCTTCTGTGTTCGGTGTTAGGGAGGGAAAAGACCCAATACAAAAAAACCCAGATAAATATACTGTAGAATGATCTTTAAGTTTAGGAAAAAACTACTGAAGTACAGCACCTATTTTTGCATGGAAGAGGAGGGGGATAAAAAGGGGTTTTTAGTTAGGGAAATGCAGTTAGAAAAAGAGCTGTGAAAACTGAGGTTTAATGGTGTGAGGAGGAACTAGCCAGATTTTAAAAACTAAGGACTGGAGGAGCAGGGTTTGAAATCATTAGCTAAAAAAGGAATTGAAAATCAGGGAGATTTTATCTATAGGGATGAAGAGAGGGGAAGAGTTTTTGAGATGAAAGTTAATTCATTTTTAACTGAAAATACTCCTAAAAACTGAGCAGAAGCACAGACTGGGAGGGGATGTGATGAATAGGAACAGAAAGGCATTTTCCAAACCATTTTATAAAGAATTTAGTTGGAGGTGTATGTGCTTTGTAGCACAGAGCTGGGGGCCATGTGGATTAACACTTTTTAGGTCATCCTTGGAGGTTTGGAAGGCTAAAAAACTGTGCATTGCTCTTACAGTGCTGTGGCAGAGGAAGATCTCGATCCTTTCCTAAGGAATACAAAATTCCAGTATGAGGCTTTTCGAAGTAGTAGTAAGTCTTCCTTTTCTTATGCCTGTCTGAAGATATTGAGTAATTCTGAGGAGCACAGAGTGCTAGTTCTCTTTCTACATGATGTATTTATATTTTTATATATGCACACAAATATAAAATGTATATATACATCAAACTAATGGCAATTCTTTAGGGAATACTGCCAGTAGTTTGTTTTTTTGGGGGGAAGAGGGTTGATTTTGGTTTTTTTTTTTGCAAGTCCAGCTTACAGTTTATTAAATTCCTTTATAGTTCTAATTAGATGATATCTTAGTGATGTTGACTATTAAAAAACTACAGATTGTGCTTTGAAGTGTCTTTCCCATGTTCCTGAGGTTTAAAGGGCCACAAAAAACCAAAGCACAATAAAAGCTTAATTCAAAAGTTTCCTTTTGCCTATTGAACCTCAAATTCAAGTATGATTACAAATTAAAAGGACATTTTTTTTTATGTAGGACTTTCATCTGATGCCACAGTGCTGACACCCAACACAGAGAGCAGTTGTGACTTAATGACCAAAACCAAATCCGTGAGTGGAAACGACGACAGCACCTCGTTAGATTTAGAGTGGGAAGATGAAGAAGGTATTTACCCTGCATTTCAGTTTCACTCTGAACTTACAAATGTTGGCATAGTTTAAACTACGTTGATTATAAATTTGTCATTTTCAAAGGGGGAAGTGATTTCAAACTTAATTCTGATGGAATTTCTGGCAAGTCTGTAATGATTAAACTAAATTATTTTTCCTAAGAGAATTCTTTGTGGATGTAGCCCCAGCAAATGAATTAATTTATCTTCATCCTTCAGTAAATGCCTCTCCCTGCATTTTGTGGAACTGAGTTGTAAACTCCCAACAAAACTACTGGCAGAGAAATGCTGCCCTCTCGTGAGCCAGGAGCAGAAGGAACAGCTTGTTCTTCCTTTTAAAATGTGGAAGTTGTTCAGGAGCCTGACTGTTTTGGGAAAAACCATAATTACTTTACTATAACTTTTAGTGGGAATTTAGATCTGTATTCCAGTGAATATCCCAGCTGTCCTCATTGCTGCTGTGTGTTACAGGTATTTAGTAAATAGTTTTATTTAGTAAATGGGCAAAACCTTGTTCATATTTCAAAGTGTATCCAAAATTTCAAGACGTTGACTCTTGAAAAGCTCAGTAAAAAAATCAAGATTCCTTTTAACCAATGCATAGCTTTTTTTTTTTTTTTTTTTTTGGCTTTAAGACCCTGGTTTTGACATTCTGTAGGTTAAATGTTTAGCACTGTATATTATACTATGATTTGTTTGGAAAGATGTGTGGTACATCAAGTCTGTAATTTGAGTCTGATGAAGGGAAAAATCTCTTGGATGTTTTTTTCCTGTGCCCCCCCTAGTTGTGTGTTTCAGTTGCAATATGCAACTTTTTTAATTATAATTAATTCGTTATTCCAGATTTAAAAGGGGAGTTTATTTAGGAATGTATGAGGAGTCCAGTGGTGCTTTTTTTCCCTTTCCAGTGGCTTGGGAGGGTTTTGGTACGCCACGAGAAAGTCTCTAATTACTGACAAAATTAATAGGAGCTTGGATGGTCTTTGGGCAGTTTTCACATCCTTATTTTGTGTGAAATTAAACAAGACAAACTGAAGAGCTTTCCTAGACCAGCGAATCCCACATCTCGCCAAACTTTAGCTTTGTTTCTTTGAACAGAAAGGTCCTTCCTTGGAAAGGATGTGTTTCTCACGACCTTGGAAAGGATGTGTTTCTCACGACCGTGTCTTCCCCCGCAGGCATGAACAGGATGATCCCCATGCGGGAACGCTCCAAGACAGAGGAGGACATCCTCAGGGCAGCCCTGAAGTTCAACAGCAGGAAGACAGGCAGCCACCCGGCCTCCGCCTCCGACGATTCCAACGGGCTGGAGTGGGAGAATGACTTTGTCAGCGCCGGGATGGACGACAACGGCAACTCGGAGTACGCGGGGTTCGTGAACCCCGTGCTGGAGCTGTGTGTGTCAGAGGTGGGGCTGGCAGATCCCGACCCCCAGGACAGATAGTGACACTGCACGGCCCCTCCTCGGGACCGAAGGCTGCAGAGGGAAGGGGAATGTACAAAGCCAACCCGCTCTTTTGGAACCTGCTTCCCTTCTTTCTTATAAATGACTTGCTGTCTGAATTAGTTCAGAATTAAGTGCAATTTTTATCATCTACCTTCTCAACTTTTGTGAAAACTGGGATGATGCTGTTGTGTATATTTCTGGATATCTGGATTTAATATAAAATTATCTGCACTAATTGAAGCTTCATGGCTTGACATATCTATATTTTAACTTGCCTTTTTTTTTTCCCCTTGGTGTTTATACTGATTTTGTTTTTAAAATTCATCATTGGCCTACTATTTATGTCAGAAAGTCTTATATAATTTATGAAATACTTGAATATAGAAAAATGGTTTTTAAAAAATGTTATTTTCAGTCTGTGCTTTTTGACTTGCTCTTCAGCTATTTAGAGGGTGCAGTAAGAGCTGCAAAACAAATCTGACACGTGGCAATTTGCAGATTTTTCCCTGTCAAGTTTAAAGTCTTCCTAACCTTGTGTTGTCCTTTTCCCATTTATTTTAATTCTTTTAATTACTTTCTGCTAAGCACGGTTAACCTCAATGAACATAGTATAAATCATCAGGTTAGGTAAGATATTGTCTTGTATATTATGCCAGACTTAGTAAGCGTATGCTAGATAGAAAAACAAAAATAAAATTAAAATACAAATTCTTTCTGTGTCAGTAAAATGGAAATCTTAACCAGTATCTAGTAGAGAACTGGGAGGACCAAAGTCTTGATTTCCCTGCCCTTCCCCTACAGACCAACATCTGTTGCCACAACATCTTTAAAATTCTTTAGTTGTGGAAAATCTGTAATTCAGCTGGTCTGGAACAATTACTGAAATCAACATTCTGTGAGCAAACTGGGGGAGGGATGATTGCTCTGCTGCTGGGGGTGGGAGGAACAAGGACCTAAAGATTCAATTTCTGTATCTGCATTTTAAAAAGAAAGGAAAAAAGTTCGTGTTTTAATAGTGTGTTTAAGTGCTCTGCCCTTCCTGTGCCTCTAAACTGGATGGTCAATCCTGCTAATACGGGCTGAAATTCAAGGAGTGTTCAGTGACGGCACATCTGTGTCATGTGCTGTGTGGTCTCCCCTGATATTTCATGTAAATTATACTTTTTAAGAAAAAAAAAAAATATATGACCTGCAAACCACTTGTGGATCTCGAGCTTTCCCCAAAGTTTCAAGTTTCAAAGTAAAGCCATTCGACTTTACTGTTACTTTGTGTAGCTGTTTTGTTTTCCCATGGGGAAAAAAGAAAAAGGGCAATGGGGTGTAACTTCACCATTGTGGAGTAAAAGGGACATGCTGTGAGAAGTAATAAACCATTATCATCATAACTGAATTTGCTGGTGAAAGTTGTGTTGCTGGTTTAAATCATGTGAGACTATACAGAGTATCTGGGACATTACAGTGTGGATTGGGAACAAGAGTCCTGCACACTTGGATTAAATATGTACAAATAACATGAAAGAACAGATAAATCCTGCTGGTAACATTCCATCTCTTGATTTCAGTTGTAGCCACGTCACTGAAAATAATCTCATTATTTACATTTTTGCAATGCCTGTAATAAGCTTTAAAAATTTGTACACATCAACTGTATATTTCGGGTTTGGCGTAAGCTACTGCTGTGTGACTTCTACTGGACGTTTATTTGTATAATATATTCCTGCTGGGAATGAAGGCAACTTCCCCAACATGTCAATAACACTTTGGTTTGTTCTTTTTTACATGCTGAAACTGTCACCTCCCTTGCACTGGTCACTCCTTTTCCTGGCCAGTGAACATGAGGTTACCAGGCCCTGAGGAAGTCGATTAGCTGACAGTCCTGCTCTTAGGATGCACAAAGACTTAAGAAAAAGGAAGCTGACTCCAGCTGAAGGATTTTTCTGTGATGGGCACGTGGTTAATAACATTTTCAGAGCTCAGTGCAACCACACTGAGCAGCTTTGGAAATGACACTCAGTATTTGTGGGTGTTTAAGAAATTGAGAGATTCTACAAACAGCTTGTGGGCAAACGATTCAATGGTACTGTAAAATGCATATCTGTAAAAATTTAAAAGTCATTAAAATTTTCAGTCAGTCTTAATGTTTGGCAGTGTCCTGTCTGCTGCTGGCTTTTGGGCTGCCAAAAGAAAAAGCATTGTGTGAAGAAGAATTATTAAAACATTACCCAAAATTGCCTGTGCATCAGTTCACTAAGGAAGGTTTTAAAAACTAAGTATCCACATCCTTAACTCCTGAATCCCACAGCATCCCTTCTTGAGACCTGTTGCTTTGAAAGAGAGGCTCTAAACAAGCTGCAATAATGGAGCATGGAGCCCTTTTCCTATTGTAAATGAGCACCTATACCCTCATACTTCAGGTGTAAAATAACCTTCCTTGTGTAAATTAACTTCAAATTACCATAGTGATAGAAGATTCATTTTTAATGCATATTTTAGATGGTTGATTATTACCCCAAGTAAATACAGTTGTAGAAATTATTGTTGTTTGGAAACCAGTGCATTGCTGGGGATTTGTTTCCATCCCCAAGGTGTTCTCCTGGTTCCTGGAGATGTGCCTAAGGAATGCTCTGCTCTGGTTCTAAACAGACTCAGTGCTCTGAGCTCTGCAGATCAGAGAGCTTTTCCTCAGGTAAGTACTGTTTGTAGATGCTTCTGTTCATGCACTGCCTTGAGAATTTCAGGTTGGGGTTGTCACTTCTTGTTTAGATAACAGCCCAAAACCAGTAAGCAAATTAAAATGATCAGTGCCATACATTAATGTCCTACGTAACAGAGCCAGTGAACAGAAGTTGGGTAACAACATTGCTTAGTGATACTATGAGCAACCTGTTTTTTTAAGCCCAGAGAAGTACAAAACAAGAGATTGCACACCATCCATAGTAATTTAGGAGCACTAATGGGAAAAGAGGGAGTGCAAAACATTAAACTGCACATCTAGGCCAAAGACTGTAGAAGTTCAGTAGGACCACAGCCTAGTTCCAAGAGTGGGAAAGATGGGAGCATGGTATTTTTGGCAGGGATGAGATGAATAGGCAAATCCTACATAAGCCTGTGTTTGAGTTTCATTGCCTCTCCCATGACCTTTTCTCACTTGTGGTTGGTTGCTTTAGTCTCAGCTGTTCCTCCACTCAGTTATAATTATGGTTTTCTTGGAATGATTAATGCTGAAATGCATCCTAATATTTAGGGATGGTAAGATGGGTAACTCCTATGCATGATCTGATTCTTTCCAGTGTGTCAAACTAAAATACTTGGGGGGGAAAAAAAGCCCAAGCAAGTGCCAATGAAGAGCTGAGTCCCTGGCAAAGAGAAACTTCTCTGAAACAACCTGAGAAATACTTAAAATACTTCGGGTGGGTGGTGGTAGAGGTAGGAGACTTGCTGAATGTATTTCAGTCAACTCTTACCTTGGTGCAATGGCACTTTTGGAAAGTCCAGAATAGTGCTAGTGAAAGTTTCTGGACTGTCCTGAAAATACTTTTACTCACCATAAATTCTTTTTAGATTGTAGTTGCAGAAGACAGCAGATCCTTACTAGGCAACCAAATGCTTTTATTAAAAAATGTATCTGTATTTTCATGTACCATGATCACTGACACTGCATGTTTGTTCACATCTCAAGCAAAAGTAGTTAACTTGCAAAAAATATAGATTTTAATTAATTTTAAAAAACAAGGAAAAAAGTCTTGCTGTTATGTTAATAGAAACATAAACTGAAAAGGACTTTGCTGACAAAGTGTTTCTAGGTTACAAAATTCGAGAAGTCACAACCTAGGCTTGCAAATACTGTTTGGAACTCCACGTCAAAAGCAAAGCACAAAGTATAACAAATGCAATGAGACATTATGTCCCTCGTTAACTGGGATCAAAGCCCTCTTGTGCATGCTCTGTACTAATAATGCCTGTTTAATATGCCTTAAAGGCACGTGGTCACAGTTCTGCAATGGAACCTGCTGCCATGGCTTTGAGTGGCCCCTTGTCATCCACACATTTCTGTGGCAAACTGCTGATCAGAGAGTACTTATGCCCTGGTGAAGGCAGTGCCAGGAATCCATTTCTGTGGAACAAAGTATGTTCTGGAATGCCCATGCTGAGAACACCAAGTGTTAGGAAGACTGATGTGCAGCAGTAAGAACCACCAAGAACGCCGGGCTGAGGTGACAGCACCCCGTGTTGGAAGTTAAGCAGGCTGCAAAATCTGATCCGGGTTCCTTCTGCCTGCTAGCATGGCTCATTTTCATCGATCTCTGTGGGGCTCTTGCCTTCGGAAAGAAAGATGGAAGAAGAAATGCCATTCTCCGCTATAGGCTGCAGAGATGGCAGGGATCTTTCCTGTAGGACTGGTGCTTCAGCCAGGTGTAGGTGAGTCTCAAAATAATCCATGGACTCCCCTTCCTGAACCTCTGCCAAGATCTGGTAGTCCCCAAAACAAATGATGCACTTCCAGGGCAGGTCGATTTTGTTTAAGTACCCCAGTTCTGTCTGGTTCACGGTCAGTTTTGTTCTCTTGCTCAAGTTCTTTATCTCAAACAAGTATTCTGAGCTGTTGAGTTTCCTGTAGAACTGCAGTGCAAACTGGATCCGAGAGACACGAGTATCCACTAAGTTGTAATGGCAGATGTTGGAATCGCGGCCAAACTTGGCCATTTCATCTGCCCTGACCTGTTCTCGCTTACCAAAATTCAGACAACGAAACATCATCTTCTTCTCTTGGCAAGGATGGTAAAAGGTCATGTGGAGGCACGTTACTGTTTCTTCTGTCTCGGCTTCTTCAAAAGAGGTCATGATGAAAAGAGTCCTCAGAACGAGAAAGAAGTAAAATCACAGCATGAAATCACCGTGGAACCAAACAAACTGGATCCAGTGTGGCATTAAAAACTTCATGTGCTATTGTGTAGAGACTATACAGAATTTATAGCAAACTGGCTGACAGTAAATGTGATGAAAGCAAAGAACTGGGAGTTCAGAATTCTGAGAAACACCCATGACTGACCATTGCTGCCAACAAGCTCTTCATGAGGATCTCACAGGTAAATTTGTCTTTGCAAAAAATATGGCATTTATCAGTAAGATTTACTTTATGGACTTGAAATGGAGCAGTAAGTAGTACTGTCTGGGCATGTGTGCTCTGCCCTCAGTGTAGTCCTGTGACTAGAAGGTATCAAATTATTTTTACAATGAGTCTGTCTGTAGGCAGTAATATTTCAAATATGTATAAAGCACTCCTTTGGCTCTTGGGTCAGAATTTACCTCTTTCATAAAACAAAGCAGTGTTTAGAAGTGACTGCTGTGACAGAATGATACCTGGAGCATCCACAAGACTTAAATGAGGAATATTCACCAGCTCTAGGTATTTCTCCACTGCCTGTTGGGAAAACCCAGCTATCCGCTGCATACCTAAAAATAAATAACATTTCTTGGGTGTGGTGTTTTTGTGTGTATTTTTTAAGCATCTCACATGCAGAACAGACATGCTTATTTATGAATTAAATTCTGTTTCAAAGCCTAAGCGACTGCAGTGCATCCCAATAAAATCTGAGTCACTGATCTGTTCCTCCCTAAACGCACAGTCAGTGTTGTCCTGCACTGAAACTGAGCCTAAAGAAAGAAAAGTCATGGTGCTTCAAGTAGGAACCAGAGAATGAGTTCCCAGTTACTCACCAAAGAAACATGTAGGGAGCCATTTAACTAGTTTCATACAGTGCAGATGTTTGTCATGTTTCTCCTTCGGGATTGCAGTAAGTTCCCAATGTGTCTTACACAGATCTTGAGCTCTCTCACCAGCTCCATTCAGCGCTTACAATTTAATCAGAGGTTTTCATGAGGAGGTGAATCACCACTACAATTAGTTTTGCGATGATGGAATTGACTTGTGTGTTTTAAGGCTCATTTACACCACTGTGTACGTAAACACCGAGCACGGTGAACAGTGGTGTGTTGGTGCATCATTTTCTGTGTGAAAGCCCCAAACCACTTCCTTCTTACACCTTTAACACAGAACCAGCAGCAGTTCTGACACAGGAGCTCAGCAAGCTCAGCTTGCTTACTGAAGCAGGCTACGACAGTGCAGATGATGAGAGAAACAGAGAATTTCGAGCACAGCTCATTTCAGAATGAACTAGGAAATATCATCTGTGCGTTTGGCAGGAATACAGGGAGACACACCCTGATGGCAGGTTATTCCTTTGCCATCTGTGAGACAAGCTGGGATGGCACCAGCATCCATCCCTCCTTCTGGCAGATTCCTCAGCTCCAGAATGCTGGAAGCAGCTCTGTTGAGCAGGACGGACTGTGTCTGTGTCTAGTTCTGCCCCTTCCTGTTTTGCACCAGTAAGGGGATATTGCATGAGGTCATTTTTGATGAAAGGGGAAAACCAGAGTCCTGTCACTTAGTTCGCAGATCAGCCCACAAGAGACAGTTTTCTGCCTTGAGACTCGGGCTGAATCCGATACCAATTTAAAAGCACGTTCTGCTTATTAACTTTGTTAATTGGTTTCCTGAAATGCATCAGGAGTAGGCAAAACACAGGAACATAAAGATACACTTTGAGAAATCTGAAGTGTACACAGCGCTGTATCAGACCAATGCAAAACGGTGCCCTTATTCACGTGTTAATGAATTTTACAAGTCAGGCTGCGTTTATTAGGGAAGAACAGACACCAATTCATTCAGCAATTGCTATCTCTCCTCATGGACCACCTCAGGCACCTCCACCCAGCTGCCCAGTGCTGCCCCAAAGAGGCTGAACACACTTTATGTATCATCATGCAAATGCTGAAGGAGTTTCTACTTACTGGAGCGTGTCGGACAGGAGAAGGAAACTCTCTCTAGCCGAAGCCAGGCTTCTCCCGCAGCTCTTCTCCCCGCACCTTCACTGGAGACGAACAAGCCGTGACCTCGCCTCACCCTCTCCTACATGGATGGTGCAGTGTCCCCATCCCCGCTTCCAGAGGGAAGGAGACGAGGCGGAGCAGTGAGAACAAGGACTCCCGGCTCCCCATCCCCATCCCCATCCCCATCCCACAGTGCGGCCAGCCCGGGATCTCCCGGCCGAACCCTCGGCCTCCATGGGCACCTGGAGACACCCACATCCCCCCGGCCGGCCATCCCTGCTATCCCTGCCTTTCCCTTCTCCCTCCCTGCGCCCTCAGCCCCCTCACCTGCCCGCAGCCCGGCTCCTGCGGCTCCGCACGGCCGGAGAGCCGGGAATGGCTCCGCAGGGAATGGCTGGGCAGGGAATGGCTCGGGAGGGACGGGGTGAGGAAGGAGGAGGGAACAGCTAAGGTGGGAATGGCTGAGGTGGGAGGAGGGAATGGCGGAGGCGGGAGGGGCTGAGGGAGGAGGCGGGAGGGGCTGAGGAGAGAGGAAGGAATGGTTGAGGCGAGAGGAGGCAATGGCTCAGGAGAGAGGAGGGAATGGCTGAGGCGGGAATGGTTGAGGAAGGAGGCTGGAATGGCTGAGGCGAGAGGAGGGAATCGCTGAGGAGAGGAGGGAATGGCTCAGGAGAGAGGCGGGAATGGCTGAGGCGGGAATGGGTGAGGCGGGAATGGCTGAGCAGGGAAGGGAATGGCTGAGGAGGGAATGGCTGAGGCGGGAATGGCTGAGGCGGGAATGGCTGAGGTGGGAATGGCTGAGCAGGGAAGGGAATGGCTGAGGCGGGAATGGCTGAGGAGGGAAGGGAATGGCTGAGGAGGGAAGATCTGAGGCAGGCAGCGCTGAGGGGCGCGAAGTTGAACTTATTTTTTTCTTTAAAAAAAATAAAATAAATTCTATGTTGTAGTGAATAAACCGCAGGAAATAGCCACAGCTGTGCCCGGTGTTTCCACGAGGGCGTCGGAAAACGCCGTGCCCGCAGCCGTGCCAGGGATCGGATCCGGAGCGCGCGGGCTGAGGGTGAGGAGAAATAAGCTTAACCCCAAAGCAAATGCTTTGAGGATTGCAATACACTGGTAAGCATCACACCACAGGCATGAGTGTTGGCCTGGTGGTGCTCTTAATGGTTATTTTAGAATGTTTTGTTGTCTGCTTGAAGCAACCACAGTTCAGCTCTATTGCACTGCCTTTGGGAAATAACCTAATCTTTCCCTGGCCGCCCATCTGAGTTGAAAAATTCCCCCCCGCCCCCTTTTTTTTTCCTATTTTTTTTCCTCTCTATAAATCCTGAGGTGGCTGTGCCATCTGGTATTAGAAGATGAGCAATTTTTCCTCATCCAGCTGCCGAGTTTTTCTCAGTATCCAAGATTGCTCCCCAGCACAGAACAAGTGGCAGAGCAGGGGAAAAAACCCTCCCTTTTCAATCCGTATCCCAAATATTCAGTGTCTTCCCTTCCCCTTGCCCGTACAGCATCAGGACTGGCAAAGTGTTGTGCCTTGGTGAATACTCAAGGATTGATTGCCTTGGCAGGGGTGGGGAAATACTGTGTTGGCTCATATAAACTATTTTTCACTTGTGGGCTCTTTTTGAATATTCAGCAAACAGGTAAATGACTCCTGGGTTGATAAGCTCCTCTGTAGTTCTCGTGGAATAATTTTTACCTGTACCCGGCTTAATACATCTGTGTGCTCTTCTCCCCTGACATCAGAAAATTAAAAAAAATAGATTAAACTGTGTTTTGCAAGAAGTCATGTTGGAAAGCAGAGAAGGAAAGCAGATTATTCCAAGTTTCTCCCATAGCAGGAATGCCTCTTCTGCACCAGACAGGGCTGGGCCTGTGTGCTCACACACAAAAACAAAAAGGCACTTTGCTGCCTTCTGGAAAAGCCAGAATTGCGCAATCCTGCTATTTATTGCATCTGTTGATGGTTATAATTCCTGTCAGCACTTTGGTTCCGGAAACAGCCTGATTCCCAGGCCACAAGAGTGTTTTTCTGATAGGATTGTTTTGATACTTTTACCTATTGAGGTATGTAAGTACCTTTCCTTTTTTTTTTCTTTTATAGGGTTATGTGACATCATATTAACTACATCGTCCTTATTATTTTATGATTTAAGTATAGCTCTATGTGATTTCGTACAGGGGAGGGGAGGGCAGGAACTGGATTTACTGCTTTTCTCTTCCATCAGTTTCTAACCAGGTAAAATGCTGCCAGCTTCAGGAAAACAACTCCAGGTTTGCCCTGTAAGAGAAAAAACAAATTCAGGCATTCTGTGCTTCTCAGGTTTTTGGGTGACCTTCCTGTTTCCGTGCTTTAATAGAGTTCATTTCTGTATTACAATAACTTCCTTTGCTAGTTGAAATTTCTTAGCATAAAACTGAAACTACAAATAAATGCGTCGTTTGGACTAATTAAGTATTTGTGATACGTAGGCTGAAAGACTGACACAGTTTTGGCTTGACTGTGATGGTACCTTATTTTTCTAGCAACTCATTGCTGTAACTCCAGACCCTGAATAAGCAAAATCTGGAAAACAGGAAAGTAACTAAGGACTCTTACATTTCTTTCAGTCATGATTGACTTAGGAAATCTGAGTCAGTGAGGGGAAGTATGTTTCTTTTGCTTTCTGGGAAGTTCATGGTGGGTCAGAAGAGTTACAGAAAATACATTCTCCTAATGATCTGCCTGGCTGGTGATGAGTTGGGAATGCTGTGGCAGTATTTAAGGCAGAAATGGTACAGAAACCTGCAGAAATGGTGCTTTTCTGCAGGGCTGGCTCTTGCCACAAGGGGACATGAGCCATGCGCTCGTATTTCTGTGTGGTGAGCTTAGCAGAAAGCTTGAGAGGGGTGCAAGACGTGAGTAGTTGCCCCAACCCCAGCCCTCTCCATATTCCCAAGCATGTCTCCCGAGGGATGTGCACCCTGTTTGCCAGTTTTCCCCAGCATTAAATGCCTCCTTGCTGCAGCAGGAGCCTGTCATGTCATGTAGACCTGGGCACGATGCCAATGTACCTCCCCTGTCCCAGGGCTTGGTCTCCTAGGGCGACCTGAAATCATCCTTCAGGGATGTGCAGAGACCCAGAGGAGGTGGTTGTAGAAAGCTGATTGATTTAGAGCCATAAAATCCAGGCTGCTTTTTATTTGCTTGTGCGTGGGCGATTCTGGGGCACAATAATATTCACTGCCTCACCTGTAACACGTGTGTTGGGTTCCTGTATCAACCTGTACCCTCCTGCTGCCCTTCCTCTCTGCTTCACAGCCCTTCTCTTATTCCAAACCACCTTAGCACTGGGAGCCAGTAGGTGGCAATGTGTGACCACACATGGAAAACCACCATTTGTCTGGGGGTTTTTAGTGTTTTCCGAGTATTTCTTGTTGGTTCGTGGGGTTTTTTTTTCCTTTCTGTTTTTTCTTCCTTTTTAATTTTAAGTCAGAAATTTCGTTCAGGTATTGCAAGAGCTGTTGAGGTGCTTGTAAGTTAATGGTAATAATGGCAGAGGTAACTTCCAAGAGTTAGTTTGGGAAAGGCATAACTTAATTACTTGTAGTGAGGTTCTGCAATGAATTATTGTTACCGTACAGCAAACAGGTGGCTTATGTTCAAACAGACAAGAAACAGACCCTTCTCAAAGACAGGTGTATTCCAAAGATATCCCAGTGTATTCCACTGGATGTCAATGTGAAAGAGAAGAGAGATGCATGAGGAAGAGGTGTGTTCACTGCACTTTTAGATCCCAGTGCCGAGAACAGCTCCACTGCGAGAAGCAGAGAGGAGATCTTCCAAAGGAGGAAGAGAGAGCACCCTTCCCTTTATTTATTTCTTTGCTCCTTGTTTGCTCAGGAAAAAGAAGTCCCCCATTTTCCATGTCATCTGACCTGAATAAACTGATGAGGAACCTTACTTTGACTACCAAAGGGAACTATTCCTTACAAGATGGACTTTGTTTATGCCACTCTCCACGTTCTCATTTTCTTTCTGCAATCTGTCCTTGGCCTTCCTTTGGAGCCCCTGTGCCTTCTTCCCTTCTCTCCCTTCTTGCCTGTCTGCTATCTCAGTTTCTCCTTCTTC